>RJVU01047120.1:5116296-5144510 GCA_003731715.1 Anabarilius grahami | reverse complement strand
ATATATATATATATATGTTTGTAATATATAAATGTATACGATTTTAATATAGGCATTGATTTTTAATCAATATAATATAATAATATAATACAATATAACATAATAATAAAATACTAAGTCATGGAATAAAATGACAAGTGATAAAAGCTATTTCTTCCACACTGACAGAGATTAAGGCATAAGTGCTCTAGGCAAGTACAAATGCTTCTAGCTAACCAAACTTGGCAGAGCAACATTGTTTGTTTCTAAATTGCTGGAGGTTGAGTTGCTAAACTGTTCCTTGAATTTTTTGTATTCTCTCGATTAATATGATTAAGACTGATAAGAATAATAGACTGCATGCATTGTATATTCAACAAAGATAACTTCCAAATCTAACGTAAAAGTAACAAATGTACTAACCCATCTTTTACAAGTCAACCCAAAGCTTTTACTGCTAAGGATGATGGACAGTTGACCTCAGATTTAATTGGTGAGGTTGTTCGGATGAGGAGAAAATGAGTTTCATAGTTCCCTGGATGAATAATGGGCGCTTGCCTCGAGCTTCTGCAAATTAAACATCTGTGAGCAATTCCTCCACTGATAATTTCATTTTCTGGCCAAAAGGGGAAGGTTCATCTTGCATTTCAGACTAAAAGAAGAAAAATTACAATAACGGTGATCAACTTTCTAAATATTTATAAGATCTCGCTGCATAAGAAAGTAGTTTCGTGTTATTTAAAGGAATTTCTAACCGTTTAAATTTCCCTGAAAAGGTCATTTCTTACCGCTCTCTGCTGTGACAGTCTCCATTTGAAGTCTGATTCACAAGCACAAATAGCCTCACAGATTATGGCACTGGTGAAGCAATGATGAGGTAAAGCATCAAAAACTTGAGGGCAATAAATGATACCAATCTTTATGTGACAAAATCAAGCTTCTTTGGGCCAGGCAATACAGCACAAGAATGATATTAAACCTCATGCTGAGGACAATACTGCGGGCTTGTGGAGTGGCTATCCAGGACATAAAGCAGGACAAAATGATGCTATCTATAAATGTAATATAGCCTATAGCTCAATGGACCACATTTCTGCTACAGTTCAGGAAAAACTTCTAGAAATAAATCTGGTAATATTCTTGATATTCTTGGTTTGGACAAAACTAAAAACACATTTCAGATTATCATGATCATCATCATCATCAACAGGTTATTATGAAAATGTAAGATTTCATCCATATGAGGTTATTATTATGATTATTATTATTTTACCATGAATACTAAGGGTGCAACGTAACACAAAACATGATGGTTTGGTACGTACTTCGGTTTTGAAGTCACGGTTCGGTACAGCAGGGGGAGAAAACTAAACAAAATTGCTTTTTTTTAATTAAACAGTAGTTTAATGAACAAATTGTGTCTGTCTTTAAATTAATTTAATTATAATTAAAAGTTTCTTAAGGATAAAAAATGATCTCTGCTAATGCTGTAAACTATATAGGGAGCCCTTACTTGTTATTAAAGGTTATTACTAATTATTAAAGGTTCAGAGCCCAAACTATTAGCTTATATTCAGTTGCTATTTATTTTTTGATATAATAATAATCAACAGTCAAATAACAAATTGTATGCAAACTTGTAAACTGCACCTAAGGCAGTTTTTGCATTAACTTCTAAATCTAATTATAAAATTATGTTTTTCCTCCAATTTGTTGTTGAAATATAATCATTTTCACAGAGTCTGTCATTTTCATGACAGATTTAAACACACATTAAATAATCAAGACACCACTAACTAGTTAAGTAAAAGATAATGAATAAATAGGCTAATATAGTGCATATATTTAGCGAGAGTTAATTTCTCTGGCGAACTAACAAGCTGTGGACTCGCCTGGGGTAAATACTAACGTTACGTGACACAGTGTTTACATTTTACAAGCTGTTTTATTGACGTCTTTCCACTGTTGAAACACAGACTGAGCGATTACACAAGATATTATACATTTCAGTAAGTTGTACTGTATCTTTCAACATACCTTCAGATGTTCATTCATGTTTATTCTGTAACTAGTATTAAAGAGGAAGAGATGATCGCTCTCACTCGCGCTCCGCGCTGCAGCCTGAACTGAGGCGCCTGTACAGTGATCTGTCACACGTACATCAAACAGCGATCTGTCACGCCACATTAAATAGCATCAAAATGGCATTTTTTGTTTGAATTTCATAATGAAATGGACAGAATTTGAAAGATGACACTTTGTTTCTTATTTGTTTCTTTGAGCTTATTGCGATTATTGGTGGTTAATGGTGGTTAGGCTACAACACTGTAGATCCAATGGGCCAGGGCAGGGCAGGGCAGGGCAGAAGGGGGGCAGGGCGCGTTCGGTACGCCATGAGAGTATCGCGGTTCATACCTTGGGTGGTGTATCACGGTTTTTCGGTTCGGTTTGAATATCGTTACACCCCTAATGAATACAATTAATAATTTTGATATAGTAATAAATAAAAATTGCAGTATTTTTAATTATAATAATAATAATAATCATTATCATCAACAACAACAACAACAATTATTATTCATTATAATATTAATAATTTTACAGATTCACAGAGAAGGATTAATGCAACTCTGGTCTGACTTAGTGCTTGGCTGTTCTATCAAATGTCCCAAACCTCCAATACACTGGCCCCGGACCATTCTCATTGTCCTTTTTTTATGGGTTTCAGATGTTTCACATATTTCTCTGAACTTGAAAAACAAAAACAACAGGTTTCTGGTTACTCAAGTGACCCCCAAACCTGACCCGCCTTCAGCACTCTTATATAACAATGAGGCTGCCACCATCATGGCTTCCTGCCACCACATTAACAACCAAGCAGGTTGTCTATGAAAGCAGAAGCATGCTGGTCCTAAAAAAACCTCAGAAGCCTCAGTTCACCTCATACTCTGAGATAAATGCAAAATTCTCAGAAAGCAGGTTCGGCCCATGAAACTTCTCTGAGGACGCATGAATTAAACTGGTTTTCAAGTAGATGGCTAATTACACTCAACCCAATCCAGCCCCGATGAAATCCCATTTTCTGCCCTGCACACTTCAAAGTGCTCAGAAAAGAGTGGGAAAACTGACATGGCATGCTGTGAATCAATGGACATTTATCTGCTCTTTTTTGTCCACTATCAATGCTCCTAGTCTTTGCGACCTGTGGTTATTTGTAAAATGTTTGGAAATTTTCAAAAGGACAAAATGTTTAGCGCTCTCAATTTTGTGCCACCGTTTCCACTTAGTAACAGATGCATAACCCTCACTTTTGACCAAATAATGCTGTGGAAGAACTTTTCGGGAAGTGGTAATGTACAAATGGCAATTCATAAAATCATCAAGTTTGTCCCTGTTTACACTGAAAGCATGACAAAATGCTTTCTGTCTGCTTTAAAACACCCTGACAGAACCATTTCCCCATCGACTGCTGTCTGAAGATGAGGAATGTTCTCTAAATAAGATATTACTCTGTGGGCTGAGAGATCTCCTTAGACAACATTTGAAATGAGTCCCAATTATATCTGCATTTGATCCAAACAGGCAGAGGAAAGCAAAACTCTTGCAACTGCATAAACACATTTAGATTCAACCGCACTCAGAAATGTCAGATTCGAAACCTAGAGAGTTGCTTCAAAATTAAGATTGATTTGTCCCAATTTAGATGGTCATGTGATCTTAATATGATAAATATGGCTCAGAAATATAAAAACTTAAAAAGGGATAGTTCACTCAAAAATAAACATTCAATCACACACACTTTTTTTGTGAAACACAAAAAGAGACATTTTGCAGTCTTTATGCAGCCTTTTTCTGTACAAAAACAAAACGACAAAAAAGCATAATAGAAGTATCAAAAGTAGGCCATATGAATGCTGAATGCTGAAATCTAATTTGTTGTAACAGAGTTCAACATTTACACTGAATAATGACCTCAATTTAAGTTCTGTGACTTCAGAAGACATGAAATATAGACTCTAAACTACTTTTATTGTTATTTTATGGTGGGGTTTTTTAAATTTATTTTTGGACATAAGATCACATAAAATATTATATTATGGGGCTGAGTAAATAAAAAAGAATTGTCATTTTTTGTTCAACTATTCCTTTAAAATACAGGAATTGTTGAATATATATACACATGATGTTATATGGGCCTTGAATAAATTCTAAAGCAATCAAAGTCAGGAGTATTAGTATGCAATGCTAGTTTTTCCCCTCAGAATAGTTCAGCAAAGGATGAACATCATGTTCCCAGCTCAGTGAATTCCCAGCAGGGGAAGAGTGCCATCTTTGGGTAATGACAAAATGAATCGCCTTACCATACTCTCAACATTGTTCCCAATACAGGGATATCGGTATATTGATTTAAAGCTGAAATGTGTACTTTTTATGTTTAAAAAAAAAACACAAAAATGTATCTTGTTCCAGCTTAATGCAGAGAAAACTATAAATAAGTTATTAAAAGGTAGATTTCCCTGAACAACTCTGTGTGGCATTTAGAAAACATTATGTTTGTTTGAAAATTCCGACCAGCCTGACATAGCAACAGTCAAGCCAATGATGTGAGTTTGGAGGCGGAGCTATTTGCTTATTTGACCAATGACAAATGAAGGGAGTGTTCTAAAAACCTTTTGAAAACAGTCATTATGTTTGCTTTGTTTGGTACTGCTAGAGGCACAAAAAAAATGACGCAAAAAGCTAAGACTTTTTAAAATGTAATAATGTAGTAACAGTTAATGAATTGTATGAAGGTTTCTGCTTCAATAATTCAATGTTAAACTCTCTGATCAGAATTCCGGCAAACAGAGTAATGCTTTAAATGTGATAAACATCCTGTGGTGGCATTATAATCACATAAAAGTCGCTCGGTTTCGCAGCATCAAAACCTCATATGAACAGCTAAAGGCGCTGAACCATCTACTGGCCTATCAAACGTATAAAAGCCAAAGAACACAGCAGGGTGAGTGTTTGATCGAGAAGTTGGCTGAAATAAATACTTTCTTTCCCCCTGGTGCTTCAAAATACAGACCATACATAAAGTAAAGAGGAGTTACCTAACTAGAGTCTAGATGATAGCCTCCGCTGGGTCTGTGTCAAAAGGCTCTTGGTGTTGAGCACCGCATTAAAGTATATCAGACGATTGCGTCCATGCCAATTACTTGCGACGACAGAAACCCTTAAAAGGCCTTTTGACAGAGTGGGCTCATTACCCAGAGGAGGATTCCTCTTGAGTTAGTGTACTCAGAGCAGCTGGGTTTAAGGTCAAGGAGATCTGTGGCAGATTAGAGATGGACCAAAATGGTCCAATTAGCAATTTTGAGCGCTACAGATGTCTTCGCCTGGATGGAGAACATCTCAGTGGCAATTTTCTGAAAAATTTGATATTTTTCATCAAGGATTTGGAAACCTGAGTGGATATGAGGACTCAACATGACACCCGTGGAACAGCAGAGGTCTGCAGACTCAACTGATTGACATCAACATGATGTTCTGTCACAAAATAACATCACATCTGACAAATTTCAGCTAATAGATGGACTTCTCAGACATTTTAGGCCATTTTCAAGGATTTCACCAGCTGAGCTGCAAAAAAATGAAGCTTAATACTAGAAATGCACCGAAATGCAATTTTGGCTGATATAAAAAGCCAATAATTCCTTTGATAATGCAGCCAATATCTGATAAATGGCCAATATTAAAATATCATTTTAATACAAAATAGGTTTTTTAATCAGTAATTTTATGTTACGTGAATTTAGGCATCACAACATTATAACTAAAAGTGTGTAAAACAGATTTAAATTTTAGGCTGAAGATTAATATCTAAACCTCAAGAGATAGATTATATAATATAATATTACAATTCGGGCTGATACAGATAAGCTGATAATTATTGAAATGTACGATAACAGTTAAATGACCAATAATAAAAATATAACCCTTTTTGGTCTAAATAAATTAAAATACACTAAAAACTAAAATTGTTTTAAACGCTACAAGTTAATTTTGGCACAACAAAATTATAATGTACAGTTAGTATAATATTTGATTTGCTAAAGATTATACATTTACACTAAGTGAAAATATCAGTATTTTCTTTGTACTTATTGTAAATAGTTGTTAGATGCTATATATATATCATATACTTAGTGTAAATATTCAGTGTATATGATTATATTTATTAAAGGGGGGGGGGGGTATCACACACAGTTTCTGCCAATTTCATGCTAATCTTAAGGACCTATAGAGTAGTAGTGCATCCTTCATATCTCTAAAAAGTCTTTAGTTTAATCATATTTGTAAAAGATACATACACTGTACCGAGTATTTCCGAAAACAGCCGAGTGCCTGGAGGCGTGACGTTGTGAGCGGAGATAGAGTGACGAGCTATCACGTGTACACGCAGTTTCTGTGTAGAGATCGCCTACAAGCTATCATTGGTCAGCTAAACAACTGTATTTAAACACACGATACACCATCGCATTATCCATGGATAACTTTTGAATAACTATAATGAATATAGCGTATGAATTATGGATAATGAATTTATTAATTCACTACGTTTGTGTTGTTTACATTATATGCACTCAGGCGCCTATTGCCAACAAAACAGACATTTGAAGCAGTTTTACTCACCACCTGCGCTTCCGACTCATGACCGGGATCATTATTGCTGTGACTGCTCCATGTTTCAGTTTCAAACAATCTGTAAATCCAGCTTAGAACTGGGCCTTGTTTATGAAACCATAAGCGCTGATCCTGAGGGCTCGAGCAGCCACGGAAAAACACGAGATATTCTCCATTCATTTTAACCAATAAAAAAGTGATTGCAACTATCAGTTTCTATGGTTATTTTAATAACAAATATCGAGAGTGCATCAATGTATTGCGTGAGAACAAAACTCTCAGCTCCACTTAACGCTGGGTTCTTTGGGAAGCAAGGTTATCTTTCCCTCACAACCAAAAACACACTTCTTTGGTGACATTGTTGATTTCGTGCAGTCCTGTGACCTGTGCAGCGCTGCCGATGACTTCCGGAAAGCCGAACGCGCGTTGATAGGTGTGCCCTTGTTCTCTCGCTCTGGTCAACGTGTGCGCGCGCGCCCTTCCGGGAGAAGTGCCCATACAAGGAATTCCGCCCCCGTTTACGTCACTCAGACCAATGCTCGAAAAAAAAAAATCCGAAAGCTGTTACGATTTGGAAGAGAATTTTTGGAACATAAATATTCCATCATACGTCCAACTCATGTTTTGAAACTTTGGCCATGTTTAGCATGAGAATCCAACTCTTTAACAGTGTAAATAAGTCAGAATACATGAAATAGCATTATACCCCCCCTTTAATATCATAAATGGATGCTGCCTTATTGGGACACTACTTATCCTACTCCTACCCATTAAATACTTTATTCCCACTATTAAATACCAGTTAAGCAGAAACTATACTTCATTTTTTACATATATCATACACAGTCGAACACACAGCCTTGCAAAGTATACTTCATTTGACTCGTACGCGTACACAGGCATTTGACACATGCGCAGTTTTGAGCAATCTCTCGTCACGAGTTACAACCCATGTAAATATTTTTGTATTCTTTCAAGCTAGAACTTGTACAACTGAGGGTACTTTCTAACCTCTTCACACAATCTGTCATCTATGTAGGCCTCCATTGTCGCTGTAGCTTGCATGCGTTCCGGTCTGTTCTGTTTATGCAGGTTTTCTTCGACTACCTTGTGAATCGACGCCCCCAGGGCACGGTTGCCACCTTGTGGATAAACTAATTACTGCAAAAAAATTAAAAGTACAAAGTGCACGCGGTTACAAAAATCCGGTGTCAAATCGGGTCCTCCCTCGAAATCAGGTCTCCCCAAACTGTCAGTTAATGATTATCCTAAGTACACTATATTGATAAAAGGTATGGGACACCTGCCTTTACGTGCACATGAACTTTAATGACATCCCATTCTTAATCCGTAGGGTTTAATATGGAGTTGGCCCACCCTTTGCAGCTATAACAGCCTCAATTCTTCTGGGAAGGATTTTACACAAGGTTTAGGAGTGTGTTTATGGGAATTTTTGATCATTCTTCTAGAAGCGCATTTGTGAGGTCAGGCAGTGATGTTGGGGAGAAGGCCTGGATCACAGTCTCCGCTCTAATTCATCCCAAAGGTGTTCTGTCAGGTTGAGGTCAGGACTCTGTGCAGGCCAGACAAGTTCCTCCACACCAAACACACTCATCCATGTCTTTATGGACCTGGTGCACTGGTGCGCAGTCATATTGGAACAGGAAGGGGCCATCCCTAAACTGTTCCCACAAAGTTGGGAGCATGAAATTGTCCAAAATATATTGGTATGCTGATGCATTAAGAGTTCCTTTCACTGGAACTAAGGGGCCAAGCCCAACCCCTGAAAAACAATCCCACACCATAATCCCCCTCCACTTTACACTTGGCACAAATGCAGTCAGGCAAGTACCGTTCTCCTGGCAACCACCAAACCCAGACTCGTCCATCGGATTGCCAGACAGAGAAGTGATTCGTCACTCCAGAGAACATGTCTCCACTGCTCTAGAGTCCAGTGGCGGCATGCTTTACACCACTGCATCCGACCCTTTGCATTGCACTTGGTGATGTAAGGCTTGGATGCAGCTGCTCGGCCATGGAAACCCATTCCATGAAGCTCTCTACACACTGTTCTTGAGATAATCTGAAGGCCACACAAAGTTTGGAGATCCATAGCTATTGACTCTGCAGAAAGTTGGCGACTTCTGGCCACTGTGCGCCTCAGCATGCGCTGACCCCGCTCTGTGATTTTACGTGGCCTACCACTTTGTGGCTGAGTTGCTGTTGCTCCCAATTGCTTCCACTTTGGTATGATACCACTAACAGTTGACTGTGGAATTTTTAGTAGTGAGGAAATTTCATGAATGGACTTATTGCACAGGTAGCAACCTATCACGGTACCATGCTTGATTTCACTGAGCTCCTGAGAGTGACCCATTCTTCTACAAATGTTTGTAGAAGCAGTCTGCATGCCTAGGCGCTTGATTTTATACACCTGTGGCCATGGAATTGATTGGAACACATGAATTCAATGATTTGGAGGGGTGTCCCAAAACATTTGGCAATATAGTGTATATACGAATGATATTAATTTAAAATATGAATAGCTTACTATATAATGCGTATGAAAACACATTAGTGCATAATCAAACCAACTGAATGCTATTTCTCACACTTGATTAACTGTTAATTAATAAATAGTCTAATAATAATATGAATAATTGAATAATTGAACATCATTAATTTGTTTTATTTATAATTTAAATATTTGGACATTTAACACTTAATTTAACACAATTACATTAAAGGGTAAGCATAAATGTGTGTATAAACTAAGCTAACAGGCTAATCGCTTATATGTATGCTATGCTAGTATATTCTAGTCATTATAATATAGTTGAAACAGTATATATCATAACATGATTTTGTAGGAATTGTAATTAGGCACTAAAGAGAGTACCTATTAAAAGCAATTTGAACCAATGGGATCACTTGGGGTTCTAAAGGAGACCCAATTTCACAGGCGGAGCGAGTACTCTTCTGATGGCGAAATTCGCGTCACACATGCTGTACGCGGACCCTCACGTATGCGTAAAACGTGAAGTATACTTTGACCTTTAGGCACTTTTTTTCTAATTTTCAAAAAAAAAAAAATTCATTTTTATTTAAAATAAACACCTCTCCGAGCTGATAAGAGAAAAGGGAGAAGAATAAGCTCGAAAAAAAGCATATTCGAACTCGGGTCGGTCACGTAAAAAGCTAACACCACCCGTCTTACTCTCCACACCACTGTTCCTGTTATCAGCTGGATTTCTTTTGTAATGTTGTCTGGCCAAATCAGACATTGGTGGGTGGAGTTAGTGTAAACAGCCTCTGCCAACAAGACAGGCTATTTGCACTTGGTGTAAATAGACAGTAAATAAAAATTTAATATCTCTAAAATTGCCTGTTAAATGAAATATCCTGCATCCCTAACAGTGCAGATATATAGCATCCCTACTTTACACCATACCACAACAACGCACAATACAATAAAATGCAAAAAAAGTGTTGAAAAGTGAAATTTTTTTCAGTCACTTGGTTTCTCCAGTTTCTGCAATGTTGCGCTGGGTCGCTCCGCCCACAGTGAAATGTCACATAATGGCTCACACGTTTAGGGCAATATGTGGCTTAAATGCGGCTACTCACAGAACTGACACAATGTCCCCTCGCTGTACTTGGTAGTTCCTCACACTCCAGCGGTTGAGCAGCACAACATCAGGTGACGTCTCTCCATCTGGGTTTAAGGACGGCTGGAAAAGATCCAAACCACATGATATATAAGAGTCTACATGGTTCGTAAACTCTAGTCTCTAGAAGAGTTGTGACAGATTAGAAACTTTTAAGTCGTATCATGTTTTTCTTTTTGGTCTGTGATTTATTGCTTTAATCCTCCATTCCACACAAACTTCCAAAACTACTGTAACTCTAAGAATAAACTCAGTGGCAGCGACTTTGCTTTAATTTAGTTCTGGAAAAGAATCACTCTGTTCTTCATTCTGCCTTTCGACTGAAGGATAAAAATAACGTCTCCAAGTTAACTTCAAAACAGAATTTGTTTTTCTCTTAACTCTTTTGTGGTGGTATATCAAACAACTTGTGTGTGACGAACCTTCTCATGCATGCAAGTCAACGACTGACTTGATACACGGGCCTCCAATGAATCATTAGGGGAGATCTCGATGAGCCATTTCACGCTTGCTGGGATAATTGACAGAAATATCTCTTATCTGTCCTTCTAAAATAAATATCCCGACGAGCGTTCCTGCCTAGAGAATTTATCTGTCACAGCTGGGCGCTCTATCTTTTTTATTCAGACACATTTTCTCATTCTGTATTGGTGTCAGCTTTCAGCATTGTCCATTGAGTGACTTATTTGGATTCAAAGGCCGTGGATGGGCCGGGAAAAGCCATTAGCAAATTTATAACACTATGAACCGAGATAGAAAACCAGACTCCAAAAGGAAAACAAAAACAACAACACCGTTTTGGTTAGTTAGTGTTCATTAGGTACATAATGAAGCATTACTTCTGTTTGGTGAGGAAATGAGCATGGTGTATTCAGATGGTTTTCTCTCATTATTAGAGGTGTATTTCATTGTGATCTTAGTGCTATTAGTGCAATGTTTAGGACATTTGGTTTGATTGAGCCCTAATACAAAGTCCTAATATAAGAAAAAGGTTATTAATGTTTGAATAGAGGAGCTTGTTAAAGTAAAGTTCTCTTACTATTTCTTAGGGCTGGGCAATATATCGAATAGTCATGATATATTTGGTTATTTTTATGGTATTATAAAACTCAAATAACTGTGAATATGGTCATGACTTTAATGTCCTTTTTATTGGCTATTAAGCTCCCTAAACTGTCACTTTAACATAACTTCCTCAAAAATAAGCATAGATGTTTTAATATTGCAATACAATATTTTTTTAAAACCCTCTAGTCCTCTTCGGTTAAAAACGTTTACGTTTTGAGATTTTAAATTTTTTTGCTTCATTGGAAAAGGATGCCACTTGGTGAGTTTTGTCGCATTAGTTATGTGAACACCCAAAAAGATCATTAACATGATATGTTAAAGGGTCGAAAAAATAGTCACACTTGGCTCCTTCGCAGTCAAAAATGACCGACGTGGGAAATACGTAAAAATATGAAACTCAAAGAATCTTTTGGTGGTACAAACTACAATTCAAGCACTGTGCTGAAAAACGGGCACATCAATGAAGGGGTAACACTAAAATATCAAGAGTGCAAAATAGACACACACACCCACCCATACACACACATATGAACTAGCGCCAGAGCAAGTTTTTTCAAATGTGTGAAATCAAATCAGAAATTCAGCCACAACGCAGTAAAAAACTAACAGCAAGGAAGAGTTTACACAAGAGTACAAAACAGACAAACCCACTCAAACACACACGCAGAGACACACACACACACAACACACTATTATACACGCAAATGAACTGGTGTGGCTGTAACAATGTGGTAAAATTGAGCCAAAAGACTCAAATAAGAGGCTGAAATCAGATCAAAACAAGCTGTGAAAACATATCTGTTCATTTTTGTTGCATTTTTAATGAATTTTGATGTTGTGTGTATCAAAATGCCCTCCTCTGTGTTCAGGTTTGATTGTAATAAAATTAATGCAAAAACTGACACTTCAAATCAACATTTAAAAAAAAAAGAAAATCTAAACCCTGACAAAAAGGTCTTTGAGAATGTCTAAGTATAAATCCATATCCACAACGTAATAAAAATAAGTATTCATGTCTAAAAACCACTAGAGAATTTATAAGCCACTTTATATAGAACTACATAGGAATCACATAGGAAGCATTACATGTTTTTCTTTTTTTACTCCCAACAAATGGCACTAATCTACCTTCAAATTTTTTTTTATCTAAAATACCTTGTCTCTATTTTAACATGGAATATTGCTTTAACTAAAAAATAATTTGAAAATATATTAGAAAAAAATTGTGTATTATTTTCAAAGTACACAATAAGTACATTTTAAATAATAATCAAAAAACATAATTGAACAAAAATATATTACATTGGTTTTCCTGAGAAAAAAAAAAAGTTACATTTTGACCGCAAAGGAGCCATATATATTAAATACCAAGATTTATCAATGTCCAAAATTAAGTATATTAAGTCCTATGACAATAAGATTTTTTTTCACTTTGGTGGCCTTTTAATATATATAAATTAGTAAATAGAAATAGGGTAGATGGGGAAAGAAAACCACTATGGTGACAAATGGCCTCTAGGACTCAAACCTGCATTGCCAAAGAGAGCACCACGGCTCAAAGTGCCAAAAAACGCGCTCAATGTGCTGCTCCGACGTTGTTTCATAAGAAAAATGCACATCTTTTGCAAACTTTCAGCAAAACTAGAATAAACCAGATTCATCAAAACAACAGTTACCATAGTTCAAAAAGTGGATAAAGGACATCTCACCTGCATCGAGGCACCTTCTACACGCGCCACATAGGCAAGACGATCTAAAACAGTCACTGTCACAGGGACGGCTACAAAGAAGCCACTAACAAATGCTTTGAAGTATCTTCGCCCAAAGCCCGTCTGAGCCATTGCCTGAAGAGAGAGAGAAAATAAAAAGAGAAATTGGCCTTGGCTTGTTCAAAGAGTCTGGTAATATCTTATTAAGACATGGCAAAAATTCAACAAAACACGGATGTTTTTGTTGTTTATTTATTGTGAAAAAGTCTCTCCACAGGAAAAAGGCATGTTTCAAGGATATGTTGGATGACTAAACTCACAAAGAGAACAAAAGTACTAAAAGCAGACCAGATAACCACGCTTAAGCGTGAACCATCTTGTTTTGAATCAAATTGCAAGGGACTAGTGAGGTCAAAACAAAGAAAACACTCATAAAGCAACCATTTAAATAATGAGTTTAGTAATTGCACCTATCTGTAGCCATCTGTAGAATGTATTCGCAATGACAAAACTCTGTAGACCCAAAGCATTAGGGCAGAAAACCCACTGAGGCATTGAAATTGAATCTGACAAGAGCACGCTTGCTCTAATACCATTAATTGATAGTGTGTGATGCTTTATTTGGAGGTACATGGCATGCAATTATGCCTCTCATTCATTTTACAGTTCACCATAGTAACAAAAAGACGAAGAGCAGCTTGTACTATTTTCCCCCCAAAAAACTCAAGGTCTCCCGCAGCAACTTTGCAGACTTACTGGTAAGCACTTGAAGAAAGTCTTGAAGCCATTTGCTCGCAGGAGGGTATTCAAGAGGCTCAAAAATCAGAGACTACAACAACTTAGCAGAGAATCTAGGAGATGTGAGGGTGAAAAAAAAATGCTGAGCGAATCATAACGCAGTGCAGGCAGGATTTGTCAGGGTTGCACTGCTGTGAGCCAGATCCGGCTCAAACAGGGAAAATTACAAAAACCTCTTTTGTGGTGGCAAAAAAGACAGCTTCCTGACTCTCTGCTGCGTATGTAGGCTAGCCGAGGCAGCAACACTATCAATATAATACAAACACTGACTATTTAAAATTTGCATGTAACAGCATTCACAAACCATTTTACTACTATGTAGGCTTACCTTCAGCTCAAACAGTAGATTGTGGTGCTAGCAACACCAAGGTCATGGGTTCGATTCCCAGGGAAAGGAAGAACTGGTCAAATGTAAATGCACACCTTGAATGCAATGCAAGTTGCTTTGGATAAAAACATCTGCCAAATGCATAAACAAACTTCTGTAACTTCTTATCTTCGCAGTTATGAGAAATAACGTCACAATTGTGAGAAATTAATTCAAAATTGTGAAATTACTACATTCTCTATCGACACCTGTGGTCGAAACAAAATACACTGATTCTTGAGATAAGGGACAAAACATGTCCTATACACAAAAGCCAATAAAGCAAATAATTTTGTTAGTATTATTTTAAATACATGATCTATACTTGGAAAATACATGTAATTTAACCTGTCCTCAGCATGAGATCACAATGTAAAATTGCCAAACAAATTCAAAAATATACATTTAAATTGAAAGGCAGAGAGTTGTAATATATCAAATAATACAAAAAGTAAGTCTCGAAAAAACTTTTCCATAAAAAATGCCTATCAAAGTCCTCACTTTGCGTCAACTCCATCCAAATGTTTTATAATTCTAAATAAATCAGGCAATGTCATGGTCATCTTCAACTCTGAGGACCCTTTTCCTTTTTCCTGCTCATTGTAGATCTCACAGTAGGTCACATAGTCCTGGAGGTTTTATATTTTTTTATATTTTATACAAACAATGTTGAAGTCTCTGCGGTCACAGCTTTAACACGTCAACTCCGTCACCCCGGTGTATTAGTTTCAGTAAATCATGGGATAAACCTTGGCATTTTTGATATGTTTATTAAGACATCTACAACTGTACAACATGTGGTTAAAGGTGGTACAGAGGATGTTTTGTTTTATACATTTTTGCAATATTACTTGGAACTGTCTTTACTAACTGATAAAAGACTATTTATTAGGTGCACTGAAAGGAATAATATTAATATACATCATCTGTGCATGAGGTAGGGCCTTAAAAACATCAGCCAATCGTTTACGTGATCATCGCGTAAACGATTGGCCCTCTGGCTTGTCAATCACTGCCATGACGTTCCTTGTGAGAGACGTGCGAGGATTGGCCCTCTGGCTTGTCAATCACTGCCATGAAGTTCCTTGTGAGAGACGTGCCCGGCTGCGCGCTCCAGTAACTTTCCACACTCTACAGGCGCCGCATGCAATGTTTTTGTCAGGAGACAGGAGTAACAACTGCAGATTATGAGTTACCTGCGGTGAGTCCGACATAATGAATCCACTAACACAATACAGCGAATGCCGGTGGTAAACAAACACTCGTGTTCCAATACTCGTGCACGAGTTTTGGGAGGCGTTCCCTCAAAATGAGCTGTGAAGCAGGGGGGTTGTTCTTACGCATGCGCTCATTTCAAAAACTCAGTAACAGCCTTTGGTTTCTCGGTCGACGAAAAGATCCTCTGTATCACCTTTAAGGTGGAAAAATATTCAGTTTTGTCAACTCTGTCAGGTTTTATGTCTGATGATTGACAAGTGCTCTCAAAGTCTATATAATATTAATTAATGTTTATTTTTTTTTGCACATGGGGAATTCCTCTAATGTTGTTTCATGATTCTATTTACATATACTGTATATTTGGCCCCAGCTGGACTGTCAACACCATCAGTATTTGTCAGCTCCATCAGTTTTTGTCAGCTCCGCCAGTATTTGTCAACTCCGCCAGTATTTGCCAACTCCGCCAGTATTTGTCAGCTCCCCCAGTATTTGTCAGCTCCGCCAGTATTTGTCAGCTCCGCCAGTATTTGTCAACTCCGCCAGTATTTGTCAGCTCCGTCAGTTTTTGTCAGCTCCGTCAGTATTTGTCAACTCCGTCAGTATTTGTCAACTCCGCCAGTATTTGTCAGCTCCGTCAGTATTTGCCAACTCCTCCAGTATTTGTCAGCTCCGCCAGTATTTGTCAACTCCGCCAGTATTTGTCATCTCCGTCAGTATTTGTCGACTCCGCCACTATTTTTCAGCTCCGTCATTATTTGTCAACTCCGTCAGTATTTGTCAACTCCGTCAGTATTTGTCAACTCCGCCAGTATTTGTCATCTCCGTCAGTATTTGTCGACTCCGCCAGTTTTTGTCAGCTCCGTCAGTTTTTGTCAGCTCCGTCAGTTTTTGTCAGCTCCGTCAGTATTTGTCAACTCCGCCAGTATTTGTCAGCGCCGTCAGTTTTTGTCAACTCCGCCACTATTTTTCAGCTCCGTCATTATTTGTCAACTCCGTCAGTATTTGTCAACTCCGTCAGTATTTGTCAACTCCGTCAGTATTTGTCAACTCATTGTTATTGGATGGACTTCCATAGTATGGAGAAAAAAAAGAAAAGAAAAAAAAGTCAATGGGTGCCATCAACTGTTTGGTTACTGACATTCTTTAAAATATCTTCTTTTGTGTTCAACAAAAGAAAGAAACTCATACAGGTTTGGAACAGCTTGAGGGGGAGTAAATGATGACAGAATTTTCATTTTTGGGTGAACTATCCCTTTAAGAAAGTAAAGAGGGTAAATTTTGATTTCACGTCTTCGTCTACCAGATTCTCTGATGTATCTTACCCTGCGCTGGAACTTCTTGTAATGTTAAGTATTCATTCGCTTAGTTCGTGAAGAGATGCATCTAGCACAAGAGTGCGACTAATGAACTATTATGACAACGAGCGGCTAAATTATCCATGATGTTCAGGGCAGACCTGCCAAGTGCCAGCTGTCAGGTTGCTCTAACAATAATCCCTCACCAGCACATACAGTGAGAGATTGCCAATCACCCCGGAGCCACACAACACATGACAGCCTTTAAAAAACTTCTATTTTTACTTGTCCCTCCACTAAGCCACAATCCTATATTTTTTAATTCAGGTTACAGACAGAGAGCGACACAATGGTGCAATGCCCAGACCGAGGCTTTACATAGATGGTTGGCACATGGATCTCAAAGGTGTGTAAAGTGGAGCATCTAATAGTTTATTCTTAAAAACGGGCAGATGGGAGAATCTAGGACTGGTGCGCGGTGATCAAAAGAAAGCATCGAGTTCATTTTTCATCAAAGGCTCTTTCAGTTTCAGAATCGAGAACATTTTCCACCATTTTCCATGTGCTACGGACAGAAATAAAACCATGAGTGATAAAAACCAAGGTTGGCACAGCAGGTGTGCAACATAGATGAATTTTTTGTAGCCGAGCCCAATTAAAGATGTGTTTCTAGAGTTGAAAGCAAATGCCTCTGTAATATTAGGTGACCGTTCCACACAGCTGCGAAACGGTGGTGGTCTCATGCCAGCAGAATCAATTTATCATATGCTTCCCATTTATAACTTCTAACCCATTTATCCTGCAAGTAATACTGTCAAATATGCCAACTGCCTAATGTAAAACTGTAGCCTGGTACCTTTGTTTATGCATACCTGAGCGTAACCATTTTAATTGCACTAGTCATCAAATATGTCAAAAAAAGCTTAGTGAACTCGCTGCTTTAGGGTAATTTGAAACTGCAATGACAGATTTCCACTCTTGACAAGGCAATTTTCGGTTTCCTTGATGCATGGGCCTATTTTAACAGTGCATTTCACAACACGGTGCTGACAGACCGAATCTGATTACATTATCTCAATGTCTGCACCTGTAAGTATGATTTCAGCTGGAATGCTTGACCATTAGTCTGCATCACAGCAGTGGTGAGATTAATGATGTGCTGCAGACAGCTGTAGACAAGCAGACAAAAAGAATGAGAATGACTCACAATATCCTATGATAACACTTTTTAAAACCGTTTATAATATGCACTAGAACTGAAACGTTGATTGATTTTAAGGTTCACATGCATCTTAAAAGCCTTTGCATTATGCTAAAAATAGATTTATAGGTAAATATATGAATGAAAAAATTATTTTTTTTTTTAAAAGAAGTCTCTTATGATCACAAAGGCTGCATTTATTTAATCAAAAATAATATAAAATAAGATAATATTGCAAATTATTATTACAAATTAAAGGAAATGTTTTTTATTTGAATATATTTGAATATGTAATTTATTCCTGTGATGCAAAGCTGAATTTTCAGCATCATTACTCAGTCTTCAGAGTCACACGATCCTTCAGAAATCATTCTAATATGCTGATTTGCTGCTCAAGAAACATTATTATTATCAATGTTTAAAACAGTTGTGCTGCTTAATATTTTAGTGGAAATGTTGATACTTTTTTCAGGATTCTTTGATGAACAGAAAGATCAATGAACAGCATTTATTTGCATTTATTAAAAATAGCATTTATTAAATAAACAAAAATGTTAAGCAGCAAAAACCGTTTTCAACATTTATAATAAGAAATGTTTTTTCTTTCATATATATATATATATATAAAATTTTAAATATATTTTAATTAATTTTGTATAACATTTATTATACATATATCATACATGTATATATATATGAAATACTATTTTAATGGAAACAACCATTTTATACTGCAAAGCCAAAAACGTTTTCACAAGTTAGGCTACTGATTAGAAATTCAAAATAATCTTATTCATTAGGGCAGCTTTGTTAATTAATTAACCTAGAAACTAAATCCAGCATTCATATGGGAGAATGGCCTCTTTTTATATCAGTATCTCCACGTGTTGGCAATATATGAGCTATATATCGCAAAAATTAAAAGATACTGATCTTTACTCCTGAACTGAGTGACTGTGAACAAGCAATGGATGTGACTCAAAACATTATAAGCTGCCTTGCATACCTAGAGGGAATAAACACATTTGGGACAATTAACATTTGGGCATCATAGGCTGGTTTCAAAGTCACCATTAAATCAAAATTGATTAATTTTTAATGTAATATCGCATTGTTAATTATAAATGATTTATCTGTGCACATCATTATTTGTTAAAATTCTCATAATCATTAATCAAAATAACATTTTGACATCTCTTCTCTAATGATGTGTTTAATGGCATGAGGGCCGGACAATTTGTCACTCACATGAGATCGACCAATAGCAAACCACAACCATCCAATCAATTAACGATGGACAAAATCAAGTCCCGCCCTACATTTTTTCTTGTTTGAGAGGTTCACTCGGATAAACGTTACAATGGGGAAGAAAAGACTATCGCAACTTCATTTCATGCTTTAAACGCAATAACTTAGTTAGGAATGGATTACTAACACACTGCTTATATGTGCAGTATACACTGCATACTGTCTACTACTTAAAAAAATAGAATGAAACATTACACATAGGCCTATACAACAACAAACTATTTAAATGTTATTATACTGTAACACCACATGACCTTTTTACAAAGCATGTGTGTTTATTTAGCAAGTGGCTTCCAGTTATTATTCTGGATATAAAAACTAATATTTTGCAAAATAATTTTCCATAAAAATTTCTTAACTTACAGCTGTCTCTTTAATTTAAAGGTGCAATATGTACGATTTTTATGTCCGCTAGAGGCCTATTCAAAACAAAGGCATAGCTTGATGACGCCAAGTTTGAGCGCGGAATCTTGGGACATGTGGTCTTCACATCACAGCCAGTGGAAACAAATTGGGATAGGACTCGGGAAGAAATCATGTTCATGGATGTGATTATTAACATTACTGTAGTATGAAGCAGAGCAGGGCCGAGTGTTGTGGGAGCTGCACGAGGCCGCTGGAGCGATCTTTTATTATGCCACAGTCACCGCTTCCGCTTTTCCGGTCATGAGTATGAGGTAACGCAGCTCTGTTTATCATATTACATACATTTGAGAGTGTTGAAAATTATGTTATAACATTACTCTGTGCGTTTGCTCGGCGGCTGCTGTGAGACACTGTTTGAGACACACTGCAGTAAGATAGATCAATTTAAAAATATCATATTAAATGCTGGATGGCTTGTGTTGATAAATTACATGCAATTAATTTTAAAACATATTGTATGATGGAGAAAATTCTGTATTACTGTTACTAAAAATAAAGCTGCGTTTGATTATGCTATGTTAACTACTTCACAAAATATGTTTTTCTCTGAGGCATGGTAAAGCATGGTACTCGCTAATTTAAACAATAAGACTAAAGGTGTTGAGCTATATAACAATAATTCGTTTTCTGTCCATAAATATATCAAAACAGTTGTTCCCTTGCCTATTAAAACATGTAATATATTAAAGCGTCTTTGGTGTTTCCATGGTTTCTACAAAATAAAACCGGAAACCGAAGGTAACGCGGGTATGACACAATTGACAGGCGACTCCTCACACGTCCCGGAGCCTTGGTTAAAATTGCAATTTTCTCACGATTTACAAATAGTTGCAAACATTTGGTATATTGTACGTACTCAAGTGAACAAAATATATAACACTGGCCTAGTGGGTTTTGGATATTTTACTGCAAAATTCTTACATATTGCACCTTTAAAAGTTTAAAATTGTGTCTGATAAAAGGTTCTTTTGTGTTTCTGGAAAAGGAAGATCATGGTCGATTCAAGTGCACTGCATTTTGGGATACAGTATTCTGTGTAGTACACTGCACATTTGTAGTAGTTCAGTTATTCCAACTAGTATACAAAAGAATTACAGGTTTTGGGACACAGCCTGTTCAAACAACACTACAACATTAGCATATATCGTCGTCTTATCTTACATCTCTCATGTTTCATTTTATTGTGTACTAATAAGTTAAAAACTGCGACACTAACTCACAGTACATGAGTAAATCCACTAGTAGTTCAGCGTGTATGGCGACCACGTTGGATTGACAGGACATGCCGCTACTACTATAAGCAAGAGCAAACAATGGGCGTGTGATGACATTTATAATGGATGGATACAATTAAAAACCATAAGCAAAAGTGAAGCATAAACGCTTCAGCACTGGTAAGGTCTGAATGCCGAGTAACAATGGTTTCAGACGTGTGTCAACACACTCACCTAATGTCTTATGTATGTGCTGTACGTCGCTCCGTTCATTACGACACCAAGCTCCCTGCTTCCCGGGTCCTAAAGCCCTCCAATTCTGATTCATATATTATTAGCGTACACTGACAAGAAAATGAGAGGAAATTCCTTACAAATACATTATTACGTCTAATTTTAGCAAACGAACACGAAGATATGAGGTAGACGCCTGATCAAAAGGTTGTTACGTCACAGTCATTTTCACAAAGTAGGTTATTTTACAAAGTTTTTTGTCACTAAAGATTTATTTGAAAAGTTACAACAATTTGGCAATATTGGGAAAGTATGGAGCCCCAAAGGGGACATTGTGGTGGGAAAAAAAGATATGACAAGTGAGGAAAAATAATAAATCAAGGCTTTTGCGTTCTCTCGCAAATGAAAAAGGTGTTCTCTCGAAACACCTGACCATACTAATGTAGGCTACATGGCCACAAAACATTACTATGGTAATATTTCAGAAAAGAAATTATAACACTGTTTTTAATGTAGCTAATGTGTGGAAGATGTAAAATTTCGGTCATTTAAAATTCATTGAAACTTCCAACAAGTTAACCATAAGAAATAAAATGGGAACTCCATCAAACAGTTAAAGAAGCCGTGGTTAAAGGGTTAGTTCACCCAAAAATGAAAATAATGTCATTTATTACTCACCCTCATGCCGTTCCACACCCGTAAGACCTTCGTTAATCTTCGGAACACAAATTAAGATATTTTTGTTGAAACCCGATGGCTCAGTGAGGCCTGCATAGCCAGCAATGACATTTCCTCTCTCAAGATCCATAAAGGTACTAAAAACATATTTAAATCAGTTCATGTGAGTTCAGTGGTTCAATATTAATATTATAAAGTGACAATTTCAAAACACTGCTTCATGAAGCTTCGGAGCGTTATGAATCTTTTGTGTCGAATCATAATTCAGATCGCGTGTCAAACCGCCAAACTGCTGAAATCACGTGACTTTGGAGCTCCGAACCGCAGATTCGACACAAAAGATTCCTAACGCTCCCAAGCTTCATGAAGCAGTGTTTTGAAATCGGCCATCACTATATAAGTCGTTATTTTGTTTTTTGGCGCACCAAAAATATTCTCGTCGCTTATAATATTAATATTGAACCACTGTACTCACATGAACTGATTTAAATATGTTTTTAGTACATTAATGGATCTTGAGAGAGGAAATGTCATTGCTGGAGGCCTCACTGAGCCATCGGATTTCAACAAAAATATCTTAATTTGTGTTCCGAAGATGAACGAAGGTCTTACGGGTGTGGAACGACATGAGGGTGAGTAATTATTAGTTAGAGGGTTAGTTCATAATTTGGGTGAACTAACCCTTTAATGTTTGTGAGGTTGCTTGCAGTCTTCGTGTTGGATCTATGAGAAGCAATAATATATAAAAACTCACACTTTACATCAATCAACCTTTATTTGTTTGATGGTTAATATTCAACATTTACAAATAAAAACTTTAGTTGCAACATTCAAAGCTATGAACTGGTTACATTTTCATATAAACACCTTTTGTACAAAATCTGTAACACAGGCTATATGGAATACTTTCATCCCATTGTATGATATAAAGTACAACTTTACAAGTTCAAAAAATTGAACAGAAAGAGTATAATCCATAAAAAGGAGAGTGAAAGGAGAGAAAAGGAGAGGAGAAATACAAGCGCAACTAGAGTTGAAGTCCTACGACTTGACCATTGGCAATCCATCGAAATTACAAAACATGATTGCCTAAAATGAGCAACTCGAGTAACATGGGAATATGAGAACATTGCCGCAAAGCCATTAATAAAATAGTGTACAAATGAATCGGTGCCCATCTAAGTATTTTGTCATAATTCCAAGGTTGGTTTGATTCTTCGCGCTTCAGACGTTTTAGGTTGCCAAAAAATACTTTGTATCTATCTACAAAAATGCAAAGAAATCACAGGGGACATTTTTGCTGTGAACAATTTTTATAAAATTCAGACCTTCAACTGTCCATACATGATTGATAAACAGCCGAGATTCACGAAGGTTGCATTTAACCCAATCAAATTATCCATTATTTATTAAAAGAATTGTGGGCTTTCAAGCTGGCAGTGAAAAAGCTGTTTGTTGCTATCAATTTTACGTCAAAATGTGGCAGCTTTTCTCTTTGAAATGTTTCATTGAACATTTGCTGGCTTTGATAGCAAAATGAACGTTTTGATGTTTATTTTTCCATGGTAAAAATTACACATAAAATGATTTCTTTTAATGATTTAAAGAAATTTTTAATGGAAAAATATATAAAAGGTAAACCCAATATAAAAGAAAATCAATTCCACACAGCATTTCCTAAACTTTGTGTTTATCATCTATGACCTAAAGTCCAAATAAGAGTCCAAATTGAATTTCTGACCCTAATGCGAAACGTTCTGTCAGATTTAACATTTAAAGGAGAAAGAAAAACAGATTTTGATCTACCCAATATTGTTCGGAAGTGACTGCGGCAACACAACCTGATTTGAGATCAGGCTGCTGGGAAAAGTCATCTCAGAACTAGATGATGTTTGTTTCTATCACTCTCTGCAAACTACAATGGTTATATTGCTTTGTACTGCTCATGCCCCATGCAGTCTTGATCTACGCCTCTGCACACGGTTTAAGAAGCACATTGTTGAGCACTAGCGGTCACGCTAACTTCAGTTAAGCTTTCCTAACTACTCTCACTGACAAAGAAGTTAATACTGTTTGCATCTTTGGCACAAAACTCGGAGACCACACAATTTCATCACATGGCACATTTAAACGGTCAGGCAGTTTCGGTAGATACGAGGCTACATTAGAAGAAAAAAAAACACTAAGAAATATGTAGCACCTTTTAGCCATTCCGGAAAGTACAAAGCGGTTAAAACGGGATGCAGGTCTAGCTGCACGCCTCAAAAAAAAAAAAAAAGACTGCCGTAGTGTGGAAAGAAAAGCTGTACAACACTGATTTTGTACTTCTATCAAAAATACCTTGCTAGCAATATGTTTCAGAGCACTCTAAATGGGATATGGACCTGCCAGATCTTCAGATTTTGCTGTAAATTACATGCCATTTCAAAGCGTACATAATCTCTTCATGGCTTTTCCAGTATGTTATCATTTCCAGCTGTAACTGCATATCAGAAGGACTATGCCGAGATGTCCAGTTCAGTTCATCGGTGAAGAACGTTTCTGAGCTGCACTTCAGACTTCCACAAAATAGTCAATAAACCACCAAATATGCAGCTGTAAAATGAAATCTACTTAATATCAATGAATAAAAAAAAAGAAAAAGGAAAACATTCATCATGAGCGCATTCCGATTTACTTTCATTTTGATTTTTAGAATACAAATCGCTAAATTAAAAAACTAAATGTAAGGAGGACTAAGAGTGAGACATAATAATAAATAAATCTTTAGTAAAAATGTCAATAAATCATGAAATGTGTGTATATGTCAATGAATACATTGAAGTCCAATGGATTTAGTTATGTAATAAAATTATTTAAATAATTTTGTAATTTATTGATACAATAAATGTATTTATTATTGGTAAATACAATTATATAACAACTATATATATGTATGTTGTTATACAATTTTATTTTAAATTACATTGACGCATTAACATTTATTCATTGACACTTATTTAAAAGATAACCATATAATTTGTGTCATATAACATGTGTCAATAAATAGCTTCTAAATTAATTTTTTTGCATTGGACTTTGATACATTTATTAACATAGTTTTGTATGCATTGACTTATTTATTCATTGACAATCTTATTTAATAGATTTATTTATGAATATGCCACTCCCAATCCTTCACATAAATGCACCTTCTTGAATTTGAAAACATTCCCAATTATGATACACAACCTACAGTAATTTTACAGCAAACAACTGCAAAAAAAAGTCCCAGTTTACAGTTACCGCAGATACACTACAGCTGAGAGACCTTCCTGGGGGTGGGCCGGTGGCGGGGTTCTGAATTAATTCGCTGTGTGCGGTTCAGTTGGGGTTTTGCGGTCAGGCTGGGGTTGTCAATACTGGGCGGCACTGATAGACTGTGAGGCAGTGGCGTCGCTCGCCGGGGATTGTTCCGTTCGTAGACGCTGTAGGGTGGAGGAGTCTTGCTGCCCCGGCGAATGGGCATGTCTGTGGGAATGGCAGGGGGCAGAGGAGGGTCGGGCGGCTGGAGGTCGATCCCACACGTTTCAGAGACGCTGCAGCGGCTGAGGGACGAAATACCGCTGCTGTAGCTGCCGGAGCGGGCAGGGGAGTGAGATGCCAGACTCCCCATTGGCAAGCCATCGGTCGGAGAGGGCGTGAGGGGCGGCACCATTGACTGCAGAGCAAAAGCAAGCACAAAATTCATTAACTCTTTCACATGCAAGTTTAAAATATTCTAGCTAAGCCTCCGGCGTGAGTTTTTTAAGGCGACTGTTATTTTAGAATGTCACCTTATTATTTCCATGTCAAGCTTGTCATGTGACACACCGCAGCCACAATAGAGTGCAACAGTTGGGTTCCGGAAGTAAAAACTCATTCATTTTGTCCATAAGAAAATTTTGAATGATAACTTATAAACCTTTAAAGACAGACCACTGTGAGCTACAAGGTTGTTAAAGGATTAGTTTGCTTCAGAATTAAAATTTCCTGATAATTTACTCACCCCCATGTCATCCAAGATGTTTATGTCTTTCTTTCTTCAGTAGAAAAGAAGTTAAGGTTTTTGAGGAAAACATTCCAGGATTTTTCTCCATATAGTGGACTTCAATGGGGATCATTGGGTTGAAGGTCCAAATCACAGTTTCAATGCAGCTTCAAAGAGCTCAACACGATCCCAGCCGAGGAATAAGGGTCTTGTTTGGCAAAACGATTGGTCATTTTCTACAAAAAAAAAAAATATATATATACTTTTTAATCACAAATGCTCGTCTTGCACTGCTCTGCGATGCTCCACGCATGACGTAATCACGTTGGAAAGGTCAAGTGTGATGTAGGCGGAAGTACTGAGCAAGTGTTTACAAAGCAATCGGGCAAAGACTAAGTCAAACGGCCTTTACAAAAAAAAGGAAAAACAATGATGTTGGACGATTTTGAAGTTGGAGGAGAAAATGAGATGGAGTTTTTCCGCGGTACTTCCGCCTACATCACGCGTGACCTTTCCGATGTGATTACGTAATGCGTGGCGCATCGCAGAGCAGTGCAAGACAAGCATTTGTGGTCAAAAAGTATATCATTTATTTATTTTTTTTTAGAAAATGACTGATCGTTTCACTAGATAAGACCCTTATTCTTTGTCTGGGATCTTGTAGAGCTCTTTGAAGCTGCACTGAAACTGCAATTTGAATCTTCAACCCGTTGGTCCCCATTGAAGTCCACTATATGGAGAAAAATCCTGGAATGTTTTCCTCAAAAACTTTAATTTCTTTTTGACTGAAGAAAGAAAGACATAAACTTCTTGGATGACATGGGGTGAGTAAATTATCAAGAAATTTTAATTCTGAAGTGAACTAATCCTTTAATCCACGGTATTTGCTTCTGCTGAAGCTGTCAGCCCACATTATGTCAGCTTATTTTTACAATAATCGTGTTGAACAGCAGAATTCCTTGTGAAAAACTACATTACCCATGATGCTGTACAGAAAAGCAACCAATCAGTGAGTCAAAAAAGCAACATCTGCCAAAACAGCTCCTTAGCTCCGCCTTCTCCCATGAAATTAGCTTATGCTGTTCGCAATGCTTCATGGGATTGTAGTTCTTTCCCTCGACTAAAGTTAAGTACACAGTCTTGTACCTTTGTTTTTTTGTCTGATTTTCAAAAACTTTTTTTGCTTCAAATAAAAGTTTGTAGTGTTGTAATTCATCTCGTAGCTGATTGGATTGGTTCATGACTTTTAACTTTTTAACGAAGACTTTTTTTAAATCCCTATGGGATAAATGAATGAAAAAAATACTTCTGGAATCAGCGCCGCTGAAAAATGGCACGGGCACAAATGCACTGTATAGCACTGTATGACTGATGTATCAGTTTAATTCCATTTAGTTTTTAATCAAAATATTTATATTTATTCAAAATAAAAATTTGAAAATTTTAGTTTTGTAATATTACTGTTGTACTATAAAATAAAATTAAAAAAATTTATTAAATACTTAAGATTTCTATTAAAATAAGATTTCTTATTTTACAGTACAACATTACAATATTGCAATAAATTTCTTATTTTGTTTATTGTATTATTTGAAAATAATCACAATAAAAATCACAATTATTATTATTGTTTTATACTGAATTAGTCAAAAACAGTGGGAATGTACCTTTGCAAACTCAAGTGGAGATATATGTTTGTAAACTCTGTTAACTTTATGGTTACTGAAAGGGGTTTGAGTTAGTTCTTATAAAGAGTAAACACAAGTGTGAACACCCTAATTAAAAAATAATAATTTTCCAGATTTTTAATAATTTTTCAAAATCACCCCCATCGTTCTAGAATGATTAATTCTTTGCAGCCCCATCATAGAGTAAATTAAGCATAAAGGAATCACCTTCTGAGGGGAGCGGGCGGTTGGCATGGGAGACAGTGACCTCACGTTCTTGCACAGAGATCCTATTCAACACACACACAGGCACAAAAGAACGTGTCATTGAGCTGTACATAACCGATTCAAGTGTAACAGGTGTTCTATCTCACAGCACAAAGCTGCAATACCTGTCTCAGGTGTGGGGAGATTGGCTTCACACCGTAATGGTGAATCCACTGGTATTTGGAACGGAATCATCCTCTGCAAAAGATATAAATGATATAAATCTCAGTGAATCCGCTACACCTTCTATACTCTCTTTCTCTCTGGACGTTTACTGAACACTGTGAGCTGGACTTTTAAAGACAACATGATGAAAAATGGACTTTACTTTAATAATAAATGTAACAGATTCAACAGTGCACATTAATCTAAAGATTTTTTTTAATTTAATAAACGTAAAAAAATATAATTTTTTAATATTTAATATTTTTAGCTTAAA
>RJVU01047120.1:5105465-5115683 GCA_003731715.1 Anabarilius grahami | reverse complement strand
ATTATTAATTACTATTTTCAATATTTAATTAAATTTCATTTTTCTTATTTTCTTTTCTAGTGATATAATGTGAACAGAAAAAGTAATATATTTAATACATAATATTAATATATAATATAACAATATAAAACGGTTGCTTAAAAGTGGTTACTTACAGACTCAAATCAAGAGGCCACCCTTAAGTTTTTTAAATATTATGGTCTTTAGATATGGCTTGGGTCCGTCTTTCAGTGCAAGTTTATGAGAATTTAAAATAATAATCGCAACAATCAAATCTTGATTGATAAAAACGAAGCCCTGCACTACATGATTTCCCACTGAATATTGTGTTTCGCTTGTAATTGTTAAATGTGTCTTTAAACAGTGCAGGTCCAACCACACTGACCTGTGTGGGGTCCAGCGGGCTGGGGAAAATGCCGCTGCAGAGTCTGTCCCGCGGAGAGAGGCAGGCGTTCTCTCTGGAGTGCTTGTGCTTGTCAGACGGCAGTGGTGAAGCTAATGAGGAGGAATAAAGACATGTAGTGCGCGCGTTGAAAGGATATGAAATAACAGAGAAAATGAGGCAATGCTACAAAATGATGCCAATTATGTTGCGAGGCATGGTAAGTACTGCTTGCTTTCGAGTGCCGGATTGCTTATAGTCTATTGAATTCACTCACCTCTATTGCTGGAGGGTGCAGAGCTGTTCACATTGTGTGAGCCAGAGTGATTTGAGCTGAGACTTGAGGTAGATGGACTGGGCTAGAAAAAAGACATACATAATGTGATTTAGTATTTTTTGTTCAAGTAAATGAGCTAATTTAAATAATAAAAATGATCATATAAATATAAATTATCGATGTAAATAACATAAATGTTATTACTATATAGCCTTATTATCTATAAGTACTTGCATGCGCTCATCAGATATGTATGTGATTGTAGCCAATCACGGACATATCTGATGAGCGCGTGAACACAATGGCCAATCAGAGTTGTTTACGAATCCGCTCAACAGCGCTCAAAGTGTCACATTTTTAAAATTTCAGTACCGACTTGGTATCGAAGTCTGTGTTAGTGATTTTGACTTCAGTGCAGGTTACATTGTTACACCATTAGATGGCGACAAAAGAGACTGTCTTTATGGGTCAGCAGCAAAGACTTTTATATTGAAAGGGACTAAAACAAGGTTGTAAACAAGGACATTATTTTTACTTTCAACAACACATTGTAAGACACAACTAAATTGACCAGCGTTGTCATGAGAAATAACCATTGAAAGGATACTACGTCAAAAATATCACTTTCCTCAACATATTATGAATATGAGCTTGACCTGAAGAATGAATGTTGTATCACATGCAGGTAATCACACTCGCTTATTCGATCTCTCTCTCATAATACTCTACATAACAATTTTAGTATATTGCTAATAGCATATAGCTATAAAACTACTATAGCTACTATAAAGCTACTGTCGCATAAACATGCAATTTTGTAGTCATGCGATATGGCTCTATATACCTACTGCACTCGGCTGAATCACAGCCATGCTGATATAGAGCCATATCGCACTCCTACTGTACTTGTGTAATATTGCTGATATATACTGATCAGGCATAACATTATGACCAGCTTCCTAATATTGTGTTGGTCCCCCTTTTGCTGCCAAAACAGCCCTGACCCGTCGAGGCATGGACTCCACTAGACCCCTGAAGGTGTGCTGTGGTATCTGCACCAGCAGCAGATCCTTTAAGTCCTGTAAGTTGCAAGATGTGGCCTCCATGGATCGGACATGTTTGTTCAGCACATCCCACAGATGCTCGATTGGATTGAGATCTGGGGAATTTGGAGGCCAAGTCAACACCTCAAACTCGTTGTTGTGCTCCTCAAACCAATCCTGAACCATTTTTACTTTGTGGCAGGGCATTATCCTGCTGAAAGAGGCCACAGCCACCAGGGAATACCGTTTCCATGAAAGGGTGTACATGGTCTGCAACAATGCTTAGGTAGGTGGTACGTGTCAAAGTAACATGGCAGGACCCAAGGTTTCCCAGCAGAACATTGCCCAAAGCATCACACTGCCTCCACCGGCTTGCCTTCTTCCCATAGTGCATCCTGGTGCCATGTGTTCCCCAGGTAAGCAATGCAAACGCACCCGGCCATCCACGTGATGTAAAAGAAAACATGATTCATCAGACCAGGCCACCTTCTTCCATTGCTCCGTGGTCCAGTTCTGATGCTCTCATGCCCACTGTTGGCGCTTTCGGCGGTGGACAGGGGTCAGTATGGGCACCCTGACTGGTCTGCGGCTATGCAGTCCCATTCGCAACAAACTGCGATGCACTGTGTATTCTGACACCTTTCTTTCAGAAGCATTACCTTCTTGAGCAATTTGAGCTACAGTAGTTCGTCTGTTGGATCGGACCACACGGGCCAGCCTTCGCTCCCCACGTGCATCAATGAGCCTTGGCCGCCCATGACCCTGTCTTCGGTTCACCACTGTTCCTTCCTTGGACCACTTTTGATAGATACTGACCACTGCAGACCAGGAACACCCCACAAGAGCTGCAGTTTTGGAGATGCTCTGACCCAGTCGTCTAGCCAACACAATTTGGCTCTTGTCAAACTCGCTCAAATCCTTACGCTTGCCCATTTTTCCTGCTTCTAACACATCAACTTTGAGGACAAAATGTTCACTTGCTGACTAATACCATATATCCTTCCCACTTACAGGTGCCGTGATGAAGAGATAATCAGTGTTATTCACTAATGTTATGCCTTGATCGGTGTATATGTAATTTTAAAATTGTAATACCTATAATATAACTCACTTGCATGTTGAAGACCTCATCTGAGCTCTCTGATTGGCCGGTGATGTTGCTCACTTCGTTTGAGGCCTGTGATGACAGTGAGGATGAGGAGTATCGGTTGACGGCTGGATAGCTGAGGGGACTGAAAGTGAATTGAAAGACACAAGAGAAAGACTCAGGATAAATTTAACAAACGTGTGGGTGTGTTCTCGCTGCCAATCTGTCAACCCTTATGCAAAACATAAGCATTCCTAAATAGCATCTACTTGGCTGCGATTTGAATTGAGTTAAACTTTTCAAACTTTTACAAAACTTTTTATCTCCGACCTTAAAGCATTTTATATCCACAGAAGAACCCTTATAAGAAACAAAGTCTCAACTTGCAGTTAAGATGACACGAACCTGCGTCTCGCCACGATTCGGCCTCCCTCTGGGCTGATGGCATTAGGTACGGGGGTCCTGCATGTGCGCGGACTGCCATTGGCAAAATGCAGCGGACTAACTCGCACATAAGCGGGAAACTCTTGTGGCTGGATGACAAAATATAAACTGTTTTAGCACTTGGTTCATTGGTTGAAAATTAATACCACCATTTCATAAAGGTGAAGCATGTAATTACAGCGCCTCTAGTGGCACCAAGCAAATTAACTTTTCAAACAGGCTTCTCAAAACACTCCCTCCATCTGCTAATGGTCAGACAAACTCAATAGCCCCGCCCCAAATCCATGCCATTGGTTGAGCCAGTGTTGCTATGTCAGACTGGTCGGGATTTTCAAACAAACATAAAAATGTTTTGAAAACACTGTGGAGACAACTTTTCAGGGAAATCAAGCTACAAATGGCTTACTTACAGTTGCATATTAAGCTAGGTTATGCATTTTAAAATCAAACAATGTACAAAATTCAGCTTTAAAGACCTGTGAATATGTATCTATATGCACATGTGTAAAAGTAAACATACTTGAATTCCCAGACTGGAGCGCATTACATGAAATTGGTCAACAAGTTTTTTATGTAACGGCCTCATATCCTGCGGGACGAACTTCTCATGGACGGCTAAACCAAATTCCAGAATATGGGCCTGTAAACAAGTCAGAGAGAACATATTAAATATTTACATATGCTATATACAAAAAGAAAAATGTACTCTTTGTATGAATGCTGGTTTTATATGGTTTAAAAAAAAAATTATATATAATTTTCAAAAAATGTTTACGTTTAATGAGTTTAAAAATATAATGTGGAATAACCATCGAGTAAAAAGTAAAATATTATTTTGTTCTATTTTTATGTAAAAGATATCTTTTTTTATATATAATTTTTTTTTTTTTTTACAAATGTAATGAATTGTTATTGCATAAATGTTATGTTTTTGATAGGTTGCTTTTTTAAATGTATCAAAGTATGTATGAATTGAATTTTTAATATATCTTCTTTGAATAAATTAGAAGACAAAAAAACTATTGGTTTTGTACCTGTTCAAACATCAGTTCCCTAAGACGAGTAATTTTCTCTCCATCCTCTGGATGATTTGCAATGTAATCTTTCGCAAAAAATGCCTGCAAGAGAAAGTAGAGAGGCGTCCATCATTTGTATTCAGTCTCTTTTTTTATGAAAAGAAGAGTTAATAATTAAACCCACACATTGAAATTCACTGCATGTCTCACAGCCATTTCTCTGCTGTAAACTAACCTGCACTCCTACTCATTTCTCAGAAACCATTACACAACATTACAATAACGCTGAGAACGTTTCCACGACTCTTGTTTATTCTATCATGCTAATTGTCATGTGTAAGTGACATTTTGATCCAGCTTTCATAGAACTGCAGCCCTGTGCTCTGTGGTAAACTCATCATCTGTGCAGTGAGGTGCATGCTGGGATTCCGGAGGACCCCTGCAGTTAGCTCTTCCTTTTTTTAATAGACTTAGCTGAAGCTCACGCTCACAAAAGGCTAGTGCTCAACATGCTGTTGCTTGGCAACTGTCAGAGATACATGCAGCAAACAGTCCTATGAAGTGTGAGGATGTGGAGTAGTCATTAAACATCCACTGAATGCTCTTTTGAGGGTTTCGCTGAAAACAACAGCTAGAAACTGGTCTTTCATCTTGCTAAAAGGAATAAGGTGAAACTGGAGTCATTACACTCAGACCATTAAATCACTTCACAGACAATTCATGTTGTCAAGACCATGAGACAACAACAAAGTCAAGGCATTCTGGACTACAATAGTTCAAATATTTCAATATTTTGACTGCCTCATGTCATAAAACGCCATAAATATATATATATTGTTTGACATGACATTGAATAACAATGTAATAACAATTTACACAAATTTTTGGTGTTATTTTTTCTGTAATAGTAATTGAACACAAAATGTATCCAATCAGTATTGGGGAGTAAATAGTAATATTGCTACTAACTTTAATTAATCAGTTTTTTAATTAATTTGTTTTCAACTATAAATTATAAGATACTGTAAACACTGCTCTGTTTGTAAAAATAAAATACAATTAAGGTTCAATGTAGCTACTTCTTTTTATTAGCAGCTTATAATGTCGCCAACTTATTTTTTCCATTTCTGTAGTTGAACCAAGCATGCCACACAAGCAGGATTGCCAGGTTTTCACAACAAAACCCTTCCAATTGCTACTCATAACTAGCCCAAAACTAGTTCAATCGCGGTTTCTGTCATTTTAAGCAGTTTTTTTCACGCTGATGAAAGTTCAAGTGTTCATTCGTTAAATAAGTTTGGTTTTAGTTTATTATATGATGCCATATTTTGACGTCATGATTGACAGCTGAGATTGACAGCTTCTCTGAGCGAAGTAGTCACTAAAGCATCAGATTTGAGCTTTAACTTTAATTTCTACATTTCCAGAACTGTTTATTTCACACCAACATATTGAGTTGTTCTGTGGGCGGGACCCTGATATTGCGGTTCAACTTTGCATTCACTACTGCGCAGACTCGAGACTCAAGATGTCAGAGCCATATTGGGACACTGGCGACTTCACTTACTACAATGGAAGAGAATGAAGGTGCGTCGTCCATCTTTTTTTACAGTCTATGAGTTGAACTATGTTGAAACTCTAGCTTGTCAAGTTAGTTATATTCGTACTATTATACAATCATTTAAAAAAATAAAACTATATAATATATTAAGTTAAATGTTCATTTAAATCTCCCAAAGGGTAGCATTAGGGGCTTTTGCACCAGGTAGTTCTAGGAACTAGCCACCAGGAGAGTTCCCCAAAAACTAATTTCTCCCTTGGGCCATGTTCCTGGTTGCATTCGCACCGGAAATAGGAACTCTGAAGTGGCCGACAGCGGCGTCTTTAAGCGTGGCATTTACAAACGTCAAAAACCGGTAGATGGAGCACGCTGTGATCAGAGATGTGTTTGTTGTGTGTCGTGGGTTTCGTGATAACGGAGATGGAATGTAAACGCATAATTTGAGGCGAATAAGAGACGAAATCTCCTATGACAACTTTTAGTATTACATATCATGGGGGTGGAGAAAAGAACAACCCTGCAGACAGGTAAATGTCGTTATCGAGGTTTTCCATGTTGGTGAAGTAAATATGTTTACACGTCTTTTGGTGCCAGTGTTTGACGTGTTTGACCAATCAACGTACACTCACGTCACTGATAGTTCCTATAGTGCTGGATTAGACCGTACTCTGAAGTAGGAGCTAATTTTGTTCCCCCAAAAGGAGTTTCTAGAACTAAAATCGTTCCTAGTTCCTGCAATGCGAACACAGCAAAATCCAGGTACCTCAGCCAATAGTTCTAGGAACTATGAAAAGGTTCCTCTGGTGTGAAAGCCCCTATTGCTGTAGTAGTTGAACTATGTTGAAACTCTAGCTTGTAAGCGACAAGCTTTGAGCCTGTGTGGATACTGTAAGTCTTATCAGCTTAGCATAACGGGCCACTTTCTTTTCTCCCATTCTTTTTTACTTTTTTGATCCAAGTTTCAAGTCAGTGAAATAAAATGCCAACCCAAAGTCCACCTCTAATCTACCAGAACCAGATTGACCCTGTTCCCCATCCATTCCCGTACCTCCTGGTATCGAGCCAGCCCTCCGTTGACAGCGGCGTCGATGACCCCGTTCAGGCACATGGTGAGAGGGTTGATGTTCAGCATCTGCCTCATCTGACACTGGGCGATCAGCGTTCTCAACTGCAGCGTCTTATTTTCAATCACCTCGCTGGCGTTCTCCAAGGGACTCATCTCCACCTGTATTGAAAGCACACTGGGGTTATGATTTCTCTGTTTATGTTTAAATTGTTTTGATGGCGGACGTGCCATCTTGGGAGCTTTAAATTCATGACAGTGCCGAAGCGCTTGGAAAAACCTTGCCTTGTACGTGACTGACCATGATCAAGAGTTGGTGTCTTGTGAAATGTTTGCTTTTTTTAAAGTTATGACTCACCAGTTCCCTTTTCTCCACCTCAAACCAGCGTGAAATGCCAGGTAAACTCTGAGCGAGGGTCAGTGTCGTCCGTTCAACCCACAGGCTCTACAACACAACACAAACAACATCATAAAATAGATTTTCAAAAATGTAATCATTCCAGATTAATCTTGGTGCCCAAGACTTTGGATGGATGGATGGATGGATAGATAGACAAGTCTACAACACCTTAAACTCATTCTCTTTGTCTTTGGTGCCCTTGTGAAAAGGCCTGTCATAGCGAAACCTCCAAATATGGTTGACTTTGTAGAAGCTCTTGATGTTGTTGGGCACTCCGTCTCTCTGCAGGACGTCCTGGTTTTCAGGGACAGGACTAACAGCATAGATCTGCAGATCTGAATCACGACCAGTTAAGGGACTTACAAAGTACATTCAGTCTTCACGCGATGGTCATTTAACAACAACAAAAACACTTAATTCTCCTAAAGTTGAATCGAGCAATACTACTTTCCTCTAAAATAAGTTTGAGCTACTCATGAACTTATGCCACAGATACACTAAACTATCAGATCATTAGCAGAGAAGAGAAGAGGTCATGGAGCAGCATGAACTCAGTTCAGATGCCCATCTGATTAGAAACTGTGCTGCTGGCTGCCGACCAACAGTTTACACATCTAACAGCTGCCCTATTAGCACTTCTCCACTCTTTAATTGCCCTTATCCTCACACCAGCCCTCATCTACGAACCCTTGAGGAGCAATTTGGCAATCTCAAGAAATTAAATGTGAACTTGTACTGTACCGTTCTGAATAAACAAATCCAATTAATTACGGAACAAACTTTTTCAAAATACAGAGACAGTGATGTGCACAAGAATTACAGCACAATTTTCATATTTTAAGATTGAAAAACTGGAACAAAGGTAAAAAAATATATATACTTCATAAGTATATTGTTTTGTATATTTAAAAAATGCAAAGGGAGATATTTTCTTTTACAGAAATCGCTTTTTAAGACTACAACAAATGGCTGGTAGAGACTACAACAAGCTTCTTCCTGGGTTGGTGACATCACTAACCCTAAAATTTACATAAACCCTGCCCCCGGGAACATGCAACAAAGGGGGTGAGGCCATGTTGGGCTGCTTTAGAGAAGATGAAGAGTTGTTGTAGTAGAGTGTTGTTAGCATGTCGTCATTTTACGCCGAACTGTTTCACAAAAGAGGGTCAATTCAACGCTGGATTTGGACAAAAGTTTAACATGACGGCACATGCTAGTCGATGAGTTGAATCAACTCCACAACAACTACATAAATTTATCCACTAACCTTTCAGAAACGTCCAGTTGCATTCTAAAAGTTGTAACTTCTTCCTGAGTCTCTCCATCAGTGTCCGACAATGTAAGGCTGAACACCGTTACTGACAATCGTCATTTTGGCTGTGTGAGATTGTCCGGCTTTGTTGTTGTTGAGCAACCAAAGCATGAACTGTTAAAGCTCCGCCCTCTTCTGGAAAGGGGGCCGGAAGCAGCAGCTCATTTGCATTTAAAGGGACACACACACAAAAAAAAACGGTGTGTTTTTGCTCACACCCAAAAAGGGGCAAATTTGACAAGCTATAATAAATGATCTGTGGGGTATTTTGAGCTGAAACTTCACAGACCCATTCTGGGGACATCAGAGACTTATATTACATCTTGTAAAAAGGGGCATTAAAGGTCCCCTTTAAATGTTCTTAATTTAGTTTTGAAGGTCTCCTACAACAAGTTTACACTCATAAAATTTTTAAAAAAAAAATTGTAATTTTCTCATTATATACATTACAGCATCACCACTTCTCTCACAGTGTCTGAAATGGTTTGATAAAGGATTCAGTCTCTCTAAATCCCTCCTTTCTGAGAGCCTACTCTGCTCTGATTGGTCAGATGGCCCATTCTGTTGAGTCTGTCATTCACAGCGCAGAAAAAGGCTTCTTCTCTGCATGTTGACCACACAAACCAAACTCTTCCAGGCCTCAGCTACAACAACAGTGTTTGAGGACGGGTCAAAGTAGACACGGGCAGCCAAAGAAGACCATAGGTGGCATTACACAAATATGTTACAAACCTACGTATGTTCGTGCAGGATGTAAGACCGGATTTACTGATGACTCGTTTCAGGCAGATCAGAATCGGTTCTTTCTTTCGGGAAACAATAACTCCATTTATCGTACACTTTGATCTTTGCAGACCTTTTACATTCACTAACAGCTATATTACACACTACATCAAATGTAATATCCAAAAAGCATAGCAGGGGCACTGCTATCGACAAAAATGTGTTTAAGGATACACTGCGCGTCCGCTTGGTGGATGGTCTGGTCAGGCAGGTTGGCATGCTGCATTGCGATAGCGTGAGGAAACTCGCTGAGCATCCGCTGCTGAAAGGCTTCCAGACGCTCGTAATCGTTCCCTCGACACACAAACTCTTTATTCTGTTCAGCGGCAACACACACAGAAAGAAGTAATGAGGAAAGTGGAAGAAACTAGACACAACACAGACTCTTTGAGGGACTAAATGTGAATAGAATAAATCTTTTATTATTCAATCCTAATTTTTTCTCACTTTCCCCTTCATTCTTATTAAAAGCATCTGGTGTGAAAATACAAAGAATAGCATTTGGTAAACCGAATATCTCAATAAAAAGAAAAAGTAGCAAATTATAGATGAGTTACAGTGAGATCTGGAAGAAAAGTGCCCCCTAGAGGACATGATGTTGAGTTACAGGATGAAGATTACAACTTTTTAATATTAAAGGGATAGTTAAAAAAATTAAAAAGCTGTCATTATTATATTATATTATATTATATGTGCTAATATATATACTACTGCTTAAAAACTGCAAAAACAATTTATGAACAAGACAACACTATCTGTAAAATATTTAACTACAATAATAAGCCTTTAAATTATTATATTACATTATATTGTATTATATTATATTATAGACTATTTTTAAAAATATTTT
>RJVU01047120.1:5073661-5103107 GCA_003731715.1 Anabarilius grahami | reverse complement strand
AGAGTTACACAGAAAATAAAAAATGGAAAATTAAAAAAAAGTTATTAAAATAAAATATTATTAACAGACAGTTCATAAAAATTTTAAATAAAAAATTATCATTTATAATAGAAATTATTATTATGCAAGTTACAGATCATAAAAAATGAAAATAATAATTAGAAATTATTATTATTATTAATAAAATTATATTAAAAACATACATACAATAATAATTGTTGTAGAATTCACTTGCCACATATTTTGATCAGAGGTAGGCTACAGTATTAAAATTAACATTATCAAGCATACTGTCAAATGAAAATGATATAGATCAACCCAAATTTATTGAGTGATTATTACCGGTGTAATTTTGTGCCTTCAGATGCAGCTCATAGAGCTTGTGGATATATCGGATGTACATTTCTTCTTTATTCAACTCAGTTTTGTAGAAGTTCTGAAAAGAGCAGGACAAAGTGAGCGGAACATCCTTTTTTCTCTGAAGGTCATCTCAATAAATACAAAACAACTATAATAACTAAAAGGCAAAATATGTCATATTTTTCAATGTTAAAATATGTTCTCTGACCTCAAGTAAAGTACATGACAAATAAATGACAAAACATCAGTAATTTCCAAACTAACCAGAAGGTTGACTGTACATCCCATCGTTTTCCCATCAACCTCTCCGATCTTCATGCAGTCCCTGTGAAGAGATGAAGAACATCTCTGACCCTCATGCAAGAAACACGATTGTGTTTATACTGTATACAGTCTGTGTATGGATGTGTCTGTGCATGTGTGTCTGCTTTACCTGTAATCTAGTAATCTTTCCATTAGCCGTGTGACTGTAGCGATGTGGGAAACGCCACTTTCTCTCCAGGTCTCTCTCTCGATCTTCTTCAGCAGACTAAATCACAGACATACAGTATTCAGATATATTCTAGGAACTGAACTAATTTAAAACAATAACTGTATATAGTACATATTATTTAATGATGGTCTTACCTCGGATATGGACCAAACAATGGAATTCTAATGCAGGAAAATAGAAAAATATTTGACAATATTTTAGTATATTTTAATAAAATATATTTTTAAAATTAAAGTTTGAAGTATTTCATATTTTGTTATATTTTATATTTATATAAAATACATAATTTTATTTATGCACTTCCGTTTGTGGTCAGTAAGACTTTTTAATGTTTTTCAAAGAAGTCTTTTATGCTCACTAAAGCTGCATTTATTTGATCAAAATATATGGGAAAAACTCTAAAATTGTGAAATATTATAAATATTTAAAATATATTTATTTAATATATATTTAAAATAAGTGTTTTCTGTTTGAATATACAGTTGTGGTCAGAATTATTGGCACCCTTGGTAAATATGATCAAAGTTGACTGTAAAAATAAATTGCATTGTTTATCCTTTTGATCTTTAATTCACAAAATTAGTAAAAATCTAACCTTTCGTTGAAGGAAAAGAATTGAAAGTGGGAAAAAAAAAATCACATTATGAAATAAATGTTTTTCTCCAAAATACGTTGGCCACAATAACTGGCACCCTTTTATTCAATACTTTTTGCAACCTCCTTTTGCCAAGATAACAGCTCTGAGTCTTCACCTATAATGCCTGATGAGTTTGGAGAGCACCTGACAAGAGATCAGAGACCATTCCTTCATGCAGAATCTCTCCAGATCCTTCAGATTCCCAGCTCCATGTTGGTGTTTCTTCTCTTCAGTTCACTCCTCTCATTTTCTTTAGGGTTCAGGTCGGAAGACTGGGATGGCCATGGCAGAAGCTTCATTTTGTGCTCAGTGACACATTTTTGTGTTGATTTTGTTGTTTGTTTTGGATCATTGTCCTGGTGGAACAATGGACCTTTATTGGATTTCTAGCAGAAGCGGTCAGGTTTTGATTTTTTATCTGTTGGTATTTGATAGAATCCAAAATACCATGTATCTGAACAAGATATCCAGGACCTCCAGCAGAAAAATAGACCCACAACATTAAAGATCCAGCAGTATATTTAACCGTGGACATGGGATACTTTTTATCCCTGTGTGCGCCAAAACCATCTGGTGGGTTTGCTGCCAAAAAGCTCTTTTTTTAGTTTCATCTGACCATAGAAGTCGGTCCCGTTCGAAGTTCCAGTCTTGTCTGACAACTGAATATGCTGGAGATTGTTTCTGGATGAGAGCAGAGGATTTTTCTTGAAATCCTCCCGAACAACTTGTGGGGATGTAGGTGCGGTTTAATAATTTTTTTTAGGCTTTCTGAGACTCAAGACTCAACTAATCTCTGCAATTCTCCAGCTGTGATCCTTGGAGAGTCTTTGTCCACTCAAACTCTCCTCCTCACTGTGCATTAGGATGATTTAGACACACGTCCTCTTCCAGGCAGATTTGTACCATTTTTAGTTGATTGGAACTTCTTAAAGGTGCCGTAGAACGTGTTTTCAAAAGATGTAATATAAGTCTAAGGTGTCCCCTGAATGTGTCTGTGAAGTTTCAGCTCAAAATACCCCATAGATTTTTTTTTATTCATTTTTTTAACTGCCTATTTTGGGGCATCATTAAATATGCGCCGATTCAGGCTGCGGCCCCTTTAAATTCTCGTGCTCCCCGCCCCCGGAGCTCGCGCTTGCCTTAAACAGCATAAACAAAGTTCACACAGCTAATATAACCCTCAAAATGGATCTTTACAAAGTGTTCGTCATGCAGCATGTCTAATCGCGTAAGTATGGTATTTATTTGGATGTTTACATTTGATTCTGAATGAGTTTGATGGTGCTCCGTGGCTAAAGCTAACATTACACACTGTTGGAGAGATTTATAAAGAATGAAGTTGTGTTTATGAATTATACAGACTGCAAGTGTTTAAAAAATGAAAATAACGACAGTCGTCTCCGTGAATACAGTAAGAAACGATGGTAACTTTAACCACATTTAACAGTACATTAGCAACATGCTAACGAAACATTTAGAAAGACAATTTACAAATATCACTAAAAATATCATGGATCATGTCAGTTATTATTGCTCCATCTGCCATTTTTCGCTATTGTCCTTGCTTGCTTACCTAGTCTGTTGATTCAGCTGTGCACATCCAGACGTCCTGCCCTTGTGTAATGCCTTGAACATGAGCTGGCATATGCAAATATTGGGGGCGTACATATTAATGATCCCGACTGTTATGTAACAGTCTGTGTTATGTTGAGATTCGCCTGTTCTTCGGAGGTCTTTTAAACAAATGAGATTTATATAAGAAGGAGGAAACAATGGTGTTTGAGACTCACTGTATGTAATTTCCATGTACTGAACTCTTGTTATTCAACTATGCCAAGGTAAATTCAATTTTTGATTCTAGGGCACCTTTAATTATTGCCCTGATAGTAGAAATGGGGATTTTCAATGCTTTAGCTATTTTCTTACAGCCACTTTCTATTTTGTGAAGCTCAACAATCTTTTGCTGCACATCAGAACTATATTCTTTGGTTTTACTCATTGTGATGAATGATTAAGGGAATTTGGCCATTGTGTTTCCTCATGTTTATACTCCTGTGGAACAGGAAGTCATGGCTGGACAATTGTGTCAATATGAATGGGAATATACTTAAGAGATATTTTACTCATAAAAAATTCTAGGGGTGCCAATAATTGTGGCCAACGTGTTTTGGAGAAAACATTTATTTCATAATGTGATTTTCCCCCCACTTTCAATTCTTTTCATTCAATGAAAGGTTAGATTTTTGCTAATTTTATGAATTCATGATCAAAAGGATAAACAATGCAGATTTATTTTTACAGTCATCTTTGATCATATTTACCAAGAGTGCCAGTAATTCTGACCACAACTGTATTTTAAAATGTAATTTATTCCTGTGATGCAAAGCTGAATTTTCAGCATCATTACTTCAGTCTTCAGTGCCACATGATCCTTCAGAAATCATTTTAATGCTGATTTGCTGCTCAAGAAAAATGACTTATTATCTATGTTGAAAACCTAATAATTCTGTGTAACCCAGGATTCTTTGATGAATAGAAAGTTCAAAAGAACAGCATTTATTTGAAATAGAATTTTGTCTTAATAAATGTATAATTGTCTTTGCTGCCACTTTTGATCAATTTAATGCATCCTTGCTGAATAAAATGATTACTTTCTTTAAATAAAAAGAAAGAATTAGGACTCACATGTTGTTAAAGAGCTCTCTGTAAGTCTCATCTCCTTTGCCCTCTGACATCAACCCTTCTAGTTTGTCTATTAGTTTGGCCTCCACCTTTAAAGACAAATCAAAAATTTTATTTTTCCTTCTTAAAGCATGTTTTTTAAGTCCACTTATAATGTTAGTCGAGGTTTCCTGCACCAAATCATGTATCATAAATCATGCATTTGCAATTTTTATCATTATTTTGAAGGGTTTTCTGCAAGATAATTGAAATAACAATTGAAAAACTGTAAATCACATGGCCCCTTTAAAATGATTTAGAAAATAAATTATATACCAAATATATTTCAACTTTAAATCTGCATGAGTAGCTCAAACTCTTGCTGACAATCCTTTTCAAATTATATTCCATTCAAAAGCGTCACAGTCTTAGTAAACAAGCTAGATTTCCTGGCATCCACAGCGTTTTACTGTGACGCCCGCACATAATGTACTGTGACATGAACATCACGCTGCTCTCGCACGCTGAAACATGTTTATGTCGCTGCGATTTCAGCACCTGTTTGAAGTTGCCGCTCCGTCGCTGTTCGCAGTCCATCATATCATGAAAAATGGGAATGAGGACGTTCCGCAGATCCATCTGTGGTACCAGAGTCACCTCCATGAACGGGCCAATTAGGGTGGGAATGAGATTTAACTTATAGTCACCTGGAAGACACCACCATATATTGGTCTTAAACACAACAGTCATGTGACTCCATTAAAGCTCAATGCTGATTTGTACAGAAGGACGTACCCAAATGCTGCCACATGCTGAAAATCTCACATCCGATCATCACTCTCATGTCACCGTACCTTTAAAAATACAAATATAGTCTTATCAAATCTGTGGTTATAGAAAATGATATTGGCTGCGTCCCAAATCACATACTTCTCTACTATATAGTAGGCGAAAAACAGTGTGCGACAAATGAAGTATGTCGGAATTCACAGTACTCATAAAGGAGTAGGCAAAAAGTACCTGGAGGACCTACTACTTCCGGCGAGATTCTGAAAAGCACATTTGAGGCCACGGGAGAGGGTTTGTGAATGGCAGTGAAGCGTTGAATTGACGCTGGTAGGTCATGTGATAATGACAACATGGCGAATGTAGTACATACAGATTACATTCATACTAGAGTTGACTTCGCTACCAAATCGGTACTGAAATTTTAAAAATGTGATGATACCAGCATTTCCCCCAAGCATTTTGAGCACTGTTGACTGGATTCTTAAACACCTCTGATTGGCCATTGTGTTCACACGCTCAACAGATACGTCAGTGATTGACAACAATGATCAACGCTTCAAAAACATGTTGTCATCTTTGACGTTCTTCACCGGACGCTTACACAGATACACACGGGAACGTTTGAAAGCAGGCGTCTATTAGCGGATCCATCTATCAGCGGATCCCTAATATATCACTATCCACTAATAGATGGCTGCTTTCAAAAGCTCCCATTCATTGTAGCCAATCACAGATGTATCTGTTGAGCACGTAAACACAACGCCCAATCAGAGGCGTATAAGAATCTGCTCAACAGTGTTCAAAATGCTAGGGTGAAATGCTGGTATTGTCACATTTTTTTAAATTTCAGTACCGACTTGGTATCGAAGTCGGTACTTTTGACAACAGTAATTCATACTATAATAGAACATACTTTTTTTAGAGTTCACAAATATTCAAAATAAGTACCTACTCTAGAGAATATGCAATTTCAGTCATTGTGGTAATATTACAACGGTTTTCCCTTGATGTAGCTTGCAAAATGTGTACAGTACAAAACAAATTAGCCAATATACAATAAATACCTAAACCAGCTGCTAGTAATAGCATCTCATTACACAGAATGTGTTATTTTACACCGTAAAATCTTTCAATCTCATTCTCTGTAGGATTCTGATCACATAAAGGAAAAAAACAGGAAGGGGTCTCACTTCTCCAGGACTTTTTTCCTCTTAGAGGGCGGGAACATTTCCAGTTGGAGGCAAGGCTGGTTGATGAATATTATACAGAGATAAAAATAGGACTCCCATACCTACAGATAAAAAGACAGCTAATTAAAGCGCTGACTATGATTATCTGCAATGCAGGCACACGTTTATCATGTTCCCAGGATGCACCAGGAGATAAGGAAAAAAGATAATTCTCTTATGGAGTAATTTTTGATATCATACTTTAAAGATGTGTAGTTGTTAGCCTAAGGAAATATTTCTACTTCATCTGACCTTCAAAAAAAAAAAAACCTTTTCCTGGTGTGACCTACTGAATTCAAGTTTATTCTGTTATATTAAATATTTAATTTAATTTAGATGTCAGAAGTAGGTTACTTGATCATATATTTTTATAGTGTAGATGTGAGATCGTGGCTTTTAGATATACTGCTTTAACACATATACAGTGTACCACAGATTTCTGAATATATTAACATCATTAATTAAATATTTAAAGTGACAGGCAATAATTTTATATAGTATATGCAAATTTTTCTCTGATATTCCAGTACTCTGGAGAGCAGAACATTTATTAATTATCTGTAGTATTTAAACAACTGCATGTTAATAAAGATTTTTTTTTTTTTTTACTTTTTTAAGATTATGTGCAGATGTTTCACAGATTTCATTATATTCACTGTAATAATATTACATTTGAGAACTTTTGCTGTTAGCAACAGCCAGGTCATGGGTTTGATTTCCAGGGAAACGTGTCAGGTGACGCTAACGTTTGGGTTCGTAAATTTTTTAATGTATTTGAAAGAAGTCTTTTATGTTATGCTGCATTTTTTTTATCAACACAGTAATATTGTGACATATTATTACAATTTAAAATAAATGTTTTATGTTAATATATTTTAAAATGTAATTTATTCTTGTGATAAAGCTGAATTTTCAGCACCAGTACTCCACATGATCCTTCAGAAATCATTCTAATATGCTGATTTGATGCTCAAGAAACATTTATTATTATTATCAATGTTGAAAACAGTTGTGCTGCTTCATATTTTTGTGGAAACTATGATCAATTTTTTTATTTGATGAACAGAAAGAACAGCATTTAATTGAAATAGAAAGCTTTTGTAACATTATAAAATGTCTTTATGTCTTTAAGTATTCATTTATTTAAAAAAAAATCTTACTGAATCCATAAAATGGAAAATCTCCTTACCTTGAAGTCAAATTTCTCATTAAGGAAGTTGTTGCGCAGAGTATCAGAGAGATACAAAATGGTGGTAATAATGACGCTAAACACAAACAAACAGAAATGTCAAGCAATAAAACATTTCTATGGTTGAATGAGATTACATACGAATTGTTTGTTTTCCAAGCCCTTACTTATTAGCGACCAGCCGCATGACAGTCCAGTCTTTTGGGAACATATCCTGTCGGATAAGTATTCTGAAGACGGTGAATAACTGCAGGAGGAAACTCTGGGAAACCAGTGTAAGAGATCATACACTTAGACTACAGCAATCACTATTATCGCAGCAGAGTAGGCTGGTTAAACAGCTGCACTGCGCTCTGGTAATGTTTATAAATTAATTTACCGTTAGTTCATCTTTAGTGGGAAATCTGCTGAGAAGCTGTTGGTATTCTTTATCTTTTAGCTGCCGCAGCAACGCAAGCAAACACGCAACAAATTCACCCTAAAACAAACACATCTGAGTGTTATTCAATATGCTAAAATACTTCCCCTGAAGTAAACATAAAAGGTCATTAGAAAAGGTCAGACGCACTGTAACATCCTGGTACTGCAGGCGCAGAGAGGAGGCAGCAGGCTGAGGCCGGTTGGTCACTTCCAGTATAGTTCTAAGTAAGACTCCAGACAGACTCTCCATGACCAGATTCAGCTCCTCTGACACTCCACACTCCTACAGAGAGATAAACAGAGAGAATGATTTTTTGTATTTATTTTGATAAATACAAATGAATAAACATTTATTTTTTAAACATTAAAAAAATTAAATAAACATTAATTACATGATATTACATTTTTCATTTAAATTTTTTAAAATAATATTTTTACAGCTGTCAGATGATTTAAATATTTACATTTTGAGTTAATTATTACATATTAAATTACAATTCATCACAATATATCAGTTTACTAACAAAAGTTCCATTATATTGCCGTGTTAGTAGAGTAAATTACTGAATAAACATCAGTTTCAGGTAAAAAAAATAGTTTGAGGAATCAAAATCAAAGTTAGATAATTAATTATAATTTTTATATGAAGGAATAAGACCTAATTTGAACAAATTCAATGTCATTTTAAAAAAATGTTCATACAAAATCAGTAACTAAAATATGTATGAAATCTAACCAGCCAATCAAATGGGGAACTCAATTTATCTCAAAACTCAAATTCTAAACATATATAAATATATACATTTAAATTAATTATGTGATATTATATTTTTATATATTTATTTAATAATTTTACTAGAACTGTCAATTGATTTAAATGCTTATTGCATTCATTTTATAATATGTTGATGTAATTAATCAAATCATATATATATAAAATCAGAAAAGTTGCATTATATTATTGTGGTAATCATTAAATAAACATCTGTTTTAGGCTAAAAATGGGTACTTTATTGTAAAATTTGTAAATTTTTCTAAAACTTATTTTTAGATAACTAATTAAAATTTTCAGATAAATTATAATAAGCTCTATATTTGAACATATTATATAATTTTTATATTTTCTCCATACAAAATCAGCAACTAAAATAAGTACCAAATCACACCAGCAATTCTAAAGGGGAAAATCAGAAAGTAAAAAAGGACAAGAGCTAGAAACAAACTAATAAACAGAAATGAGAGTGAATTGAACAGTAAGAAAATACAATTTTAGTGCGAGTCTGACCGTGGCGGGTCTGTTGAGCGTCAGCATGCTGGTGAGGATGTTGGCACACAGAACCAGCTCCCTCTGCTCCTGCAGGTGTGTTTGCAGCAGACGCAGAACTACAGGTAACAACACACACCTAGACTCTGACAACACACAAACACACATAAATAAGATTCAAGCATCTAAGGACTCTAAACTTTGCTGAAAAAAAAAACTGTTGTACACAATCTACCACATATTTATACATTTATATTTTGTCAAAAGGTTCAATAATCTGTTTCATAAAAAAAAATATATATATATATATATTTTTCTATTATTTCATATTTCAGGCTTTACAGGGTTTAACACCATAGATGCCGAGTACACTAGCACTGAGATGGCCTCTAAAAGACCTAAACTTGATTTTATGGTGTTTTCAGCTATAATTTTACATTTTTAAATGCTTTAAAACAGAAAACTGCATGTGAACATTTACCCGGGTTGACGTAAAGTGGACTCTCCACGGTCTTGGCCATGCACTGCAGTTTGACGGCCTGTAGGGGGCAGTCATTGTGCGTGAGGGCGGGCAGGCTGCTCAGCGTGTCACGGGCCAGATTTGCCACCTCTCTCATGCTGAAGATCTTTAGCAGCTCACAACAAACAGTCGGGAACGATCTCAGGAACACGGCCTGAGAAAATGCCAATAAACATGCCTCTAAGTGTTTGCTTAAAATTAAAAAGAAAAAAAAAAAACACAGAAAAAAAAACAGCGAAGCTCATTAGATGGTACCCAAGAGATAAAGTGTAAAGTCACCATGAAATCAAAATAGACGAATCTTGATTTTTCATGGAATATTGAAGTATTTATGATAAACTATTTATCTGTGCACATTAATATTTTTATTAATATTTATTTAAAACTTCATGCGCTTTCATAATCATTAAAGGATTAGTTCACTTTCAAATTAAAATTTCCTGATAATTTACTCACCCCCGTGTCATCCAAGATGTTCATGTCTTTCTCTCTTCAGTCGAAAAGAAATTAAGGTTTTTGATGAAAACATTCCAGGATTTTTCTCCATATAGTGGACTTCAGTGGCCTCCAAACGGTTGAAGGTCAAAATTACAGTTTCAGTGCAGCTTCAAAGCATTCTACACGATCCCAGACGAGGAATAAGGGTCTTATCTAGAGAAACCATCGCTCATTTTCTAAAAAAATTTAATTAAATTGTATACATTTTAACCATAAATGCTCATCTTGAACTAGCTTTCTTCTTCTTCTTCTTCTCTATTAGAATTCCGGCAGTGTAGACACTGCTAAGTGTATTACTGCCCTCCACAGGACAAAGTTTGAACTAATTGTTATATACTTGCACTAGCGTATTGTATATGACAATTTAGTTCAAACTTTGACCTGTGGAGGGCAGTAATACACTTAGCAGTGTCTACACTTAGCAGTGTCTACACTGCCGGAATTCTAATAGAGAAGAAGAAGAAGAAGAAGAAGAAGAAGAAGAAGAGAGCTAGTTCAAGATGAGCATTTATGGTTAAAATTAAAAAAAAAATTTTAGAAAATGAGCGATGGTTTCTCTAGATAAGACCCTTATTTCTCGTCTGGGATCACGTAGAACGCTTTGAAGCTGCAATGAAACTGTAATTTTGACCTTCAAATTGAAGTCTACTATATGGAGAAAAATCCTGGAATGTTTCCATCAAAAACCTCAATTTCTTTTCGACTGAAGAAAGAAAGACATGAACATCTTGGATGACATGGGGGTGAGTAAATTATCTGGAAATTTTAATTTGAAAGTGAACTAATCCTTTAATCAAAATAACTTCCCCTCCCTCTTGCAGCGACATCTACTGGCGAGAGGGGGGGGATCAACCTGTCACTCAAATGAGATCTACCAATAACAAACCACAACCATCCAATCAATTCCCAATAGACAAAATCAAGTCCCGCCCTACATTTTTCCTTTTGCGAGAAGCAGTTTCACCCAAATATACATCACAATTGGGGGGAAAAGACTATCGCAACTTCCGTTTCATGCCGACTTTAATAAATAATGTGTAAAATTTTAACAAAATGTGCTGTGTGTTTTGTGCATTTGTGTCACTGTAATACAACTGCTATCATCTTTCTCCAAACACATTTTGCACATTGATTTAGTGGGAAAATGTTCCTCTGGTGCGGTAGGGGACGTCAAACAACAGATGTAAGCAAAGGCACTTATGCACACACAGACAAATATTGTGGTGACACGAATCTGGCACAGATCCAGTCGCCTGCATGTGCTTTGGATTATGCCGCGGTGTCCAAAGACGCTTTGTTTTCTTGGCTGTGTTAATTGAAATCTGCTCTCCTGCTGGGCTGCCATAACAAGAACAGACCTGTGTGCGAGTTCAGTGTGAGTGAATGTGCGAATGTGTGCGCGCGTCCCCACTGTGCTGCTGTTAACGCTCGTCGGAACGAAACGAATCTCGGAAAGAATGGGAGCGGGTCTCTCTGCCCGGTGGACACACATGGCTCAGCTGACTCCGAGCTTGCGGGCCGTGACAGTGTGTGGCAGGCTTTTAGCAAGCACAGCATGAGTCTCTGTTTGTGTATATCAAGGCTGGCTTAACTCTCCATGGGCTGACTGAGCTTTGAACGCTGCTATGCTAGCAGAACAAATGTGGGTGGGGCTGAAAAAGAAGTACTGTACTCAAACACTGATAATTTGTGTCTTCCTAGCGTGCATACTTGTTTCACTATAATTGAGAAGTTATAGGAAATGGCATCACTATATATATATACAGCTCTGGAAAAAATTAAGAGACCACTTAACATTGATTTCTGAACTTGGAGTGGTCTCTTAATTTTTTCCAGAGCTGTATATATACACATTTATACAACAGTTCTTTCTGGTTCTTAAATCTGATTGGCTGATACCCGTGCAATATTCTAGTGATAACAGCACTCTTACCTTTTCACAGTTTGTATCACTCCGTTTGAAGCGACTGACATGGCAGCCGAGCAAATCCACTGTATTTTTAAGAGTACTACACTTGTTGTACCACGGACTGTAGTTTTAAGAGTTTTTAGGCGAGAATGTAGTTGTTCAGACCTGAAATATGTGACTCATTTATAATCATAGCACCTATTTTACCATTTGTTTAGACGTTTTCGGTAATGCGAGCTCCAGGCCATCAGCGGCCGTTCAGTGCTCGTGTACCCGCTGAGAACAGCTTCATCTCGGCCAGTGCTTCAGGGATTTGCTGCTGGCTCTTATAGTATATCTTATAGATATAATTCATTTTGGCTACATAAAATATGCAATCTTTGGTCTTATTAATCTATTACTTGTTCCTGAGCAAATCGAATTGGGCTATGTTAAATTTAATAATTTAATATTAAGGCTATATTTAACTTGCATCCGAGCACTGCTTTTGTACGTTTGACTGAATTGTACAATTGTTTTTAATTCCTATTGTCATTTATAATGGCTTTTATTGTTAATTTAAATATTGTTGTTCAATAAATATTATTTTATATAAATAATATGTGGTATTTGGCATTGAGAAAGGGTCCATTAGTGCGTAATATAGATTGAGTGAAAGTTACATTAATACGCCATTAGATTTTACGAGTGAGTCAGTCGCAAGAGACTTTTAAATTGAAAGGGACTTTTGTAAACTAAGGACCTTGTTTTAGTGCTGCTATGGAAAATTCCCTTAAATGTAAAATCAAACGATAATGCAGCATGTGCCACAGGAATAACAATTTCCGTTGGTCCAAATGCTAAAATATGATTGGTTCAGATCTTTGCTGAGAAAAAAAAATTGAAACTGGATCTCTGGAAACTGAGCCATTTTAGGTTATAATATGTAAATTTTATGATGGTATAGTATGCTCAAATGCTGGAATCCCAGCTTACTATGTAGTTACAATAGAAGTACATACTTTCTTATCACTTAGTGCAGTACATACTTTTTGTAAAGGAAGTTCAGACCTGCCAACCTTGGAAAATTTTTTAGAGTACCAGTGTGACGGGACGGGGCACGTTTTTTTTTTTTGGGGGGGGGGTCATAAATTTGACACAATTAAAAATGCACAATGCTCAAAAGCATTTGATAATTATATTGCATGATTAATATTGCATTGCATAATGTGTTCTTATACAAACTGACAACCACAAGTGAATCGCATTTATATATTTAATATGGACTAAAAATGTTTGTTTGCAATGTTTACAACTAATACATTACAACTAACCTGACAGTCGAATCGTTTATACAGGTTTTGTAATGAAAACTAGTCTACAATTAAGAAACCCTTAGAAAACAGTAAACATTGAGTTTACATGTGATTCGTTTAAAATACTTAATTTATTATTCCAATATCCAAATGATACTAAAACCCAAAGAAAAAAAAGGGTTTCTATTTGTAACGTGCTGTCTTTGAATTATAAACAAGACAAACATTCGCTGAATAAAGGTTAGCCAATACAAACATATTTATAGAAAACTGTTGACAATGAATAGAAAGGACCAATAAGAGCAAAACGTATCGAGTATTCAAGAATATCAAGAAGTTAATCCGACATATAACAAGGGGTTGTGTTAACTAAATTGCCGTCATTTACCGAATCTTAAAAACACTGGTGGATAATTAAAAATCTTTTCTGACAAAAAAATAACACAAGCAAGAACATTTTAAACAAAACACGGCAACTTTCATTTTACCTCTCTGTGTGCGCCTGCGTTTGTGTTTATGATAGAGAGGGCTCGCGCAGCATTGAGACAACGGTAATTTTAAATGCATAAGTAACTAATGTGCTAGTTTTCATACAAAATAAGTAGGCTACGTAACATAATTAGGTACTTTAGTTAGTATTAACACAATAACGCAACACATGTAGGCTATACGTTTCTGAACACTGAGAATAAATAAATAAACGCCTGTTTCTCCAGACTCGCGCTTGTCAGTCAGTCACAAATCACAACATTTTCATAATCAACGATTTCAATTTTATTTTTATTTGTTGTTCAACATTACTTGAGCACTGAGACGGCGGGAGTGGAAGGGATCGAGCGGGATTTTGTGTTGCTGTCGATTTGCAGTCTCTTTTTATTGATAGGCCGTATGCATTTGTCAATCACCCCCTCTTGCTATTTGGGGAAATGAACCCAGTGCTATGATTGGTCGAACTCTTTCTTTTGCTTGATTTGAGTACTACGCGTGCACAGAGGAGTCACCGGGTTTTTGCATAGTATAGAGTGACAAATCGTACCAGCGTACTTTGAGGTCAAAATGCGTACCCGCTACGCAAAATGCGTACATGTTGGCAGGTCTGGGAAGTGTGTGAAATTGTACCCAGTGTAGGTGTGTGTCTCACCTGTGTGTGTGTGATGGGGCTGATGCCCTTACTCTCATGAGACAGGAACAGGTGGATGGATTTGAAGAGCTCATGAACAGAGCAGCGGAATTCCTCCTCGTTCTGGCCTCCGGTGGCCGCCGCATACAGACGCCGTGACTGCACAATGTACTTAAACAAGTACTCTGACGCCTGTGGGCCATATGACATCAAACATCTGTTATTGAAATTAATATTTAATCACATTCAAAAAAATCCTAACTAAAAATCCAAAACATATTTTAAAATATTTAACCCTGTAAAGCATGACATATGAAATAGTCAGAATTTTTAAAAATGGAACAGTTTATTGAACCTTTAGCCAAAATATAAAAGAATATAAAGAAAAGACTTTGCATATCTGTTTTTGTGGAGTATCATATTTGATACATCAGGCTTTTATGGCTCATATAGTCTCATAAAGTGAGAATATGGAGCTCATACTTGGGGAGGAACAAACACATCAATTTTATTCAGCCCAAACTGATAAAAAAAAAGCTTTTAATGTAAATCAATGAGATTTTTATAGCACTATAGCAGACTATTTACAAAAAATGCATATAAATATCAGTTGTCACTCAATATCTCTCAATAATAATGTCTTATTAAGATAATATTTATATTTACAATTTTAAATTTGCAATGATGATGATTGAGAGATGAACAAATAAATCCTCAAAGCCTAATGGATCATATTTGATACACACATTTTAACATGATTTTTCAGTCCAGTAAGTGTTCATCTTGAAATAATACTAACAATATGAAAGTTATTCTTATACATTTACTTTACAAAAATCAGGAAAGATTTCACAGTAAAGACACGTGAACCTCGACCTGAAGGTGGACGTTTTTACAATTATACTAAAAGGCCTTTTTCTTGCTAAAAAGTATAAACAATCAATCAATTATGACTTTTTGAAAATAAATAAATCTGTAGAGACTGTGTGAAGTGCATTTTCGGCTTTTAAACATTTCAATCAGAAAGAGCAAAAATACCAAAAGATGTATGGAACGCATTGAATCCAAAGAAGGTAAGGGTTCAAGGTTAGAAAGTGGGAATTGCTTTTAAATAACACCTTTGAAGGGTGTAAATGAGCGTGCATTTGAAGAAATTGCCTGCTGGTCCCACGGCGGGTCATAAAAGCAGAACGGGCGAATGAAGAAAGAAAGAAAAGACTGAATGTTTGTAGCTTAATTGCATGATGGGTAAGAAAAGAAGTTCCTGTGGGTGAGAGAGGCTGGAGAGGTACAACAGATGCATCATGGGTATTCATAACTGCTGGAGAGGAAGCTTAAGATCAGGATAGAGTAACAGCAGGGGGTGAGGGTTATTTCAAAATGACAGACCGACAGAGAGAGAGTGATAGGGTGCATACGTTTCCTCATAGATTTGCATGCATACTGTACTGTGACATACATCTTGAATGAAGCGTATGTTAGCGTTCTCACCTTCAAAACCTGCTGGATCTGTTCCTGGTGCTCGGCATCAATGATACGATCCACATACCATTTCAACACACGGATCAGATCCCTGCAGACACAAGCCGTGAATATTAGACAGCAGGAGCAAGAAAAATATGTTTGTTAAATTTGGCTGTTTATGTTTGAATGTTGTACATTTTTGTTTGTCCTGCAAGGAACATGCATAATATCACAAATTATTCATAGGCAGTGCTCAGCCTCTGAAATGACATCTGCAGGGAGAAGACATTTTTTTTGCATGCTTACGTTTAGGGCTTTCACGATTTCTCGATTGTAATTTACCCATGTGGAGTAACCGGCAAAATACTGTATAACATGTGGTGCATTTCTACAAAAAGTCTTCATTTTGAGTTGATTCTCACTTGAACTATGGAAGTTTGGCATCTGAGTAAACAAGTCTTCCCAGCGGTGCAACAAGATGAGTGACAGGCGCCTGACCCAAAGACTGTAGGTTCGAGTCCTGTGTGGGACAACTTTATAAAATTGTGTGTAATGTTGTGTCATTGCAAGTCCTTTATTATCCCGATACATATTGTTCTAGACTGTCTTCCTCTAGGATTAGAAGTCTGTCTTTGTTCATTCTGTGTTTATTCACATCTGAACTTCTGTTCATTTTGAGTGAAATATGGAAATTTGGCATCTGGGTGAATAATCTTCCCAGTGGCGGAACAAGATGAGTTCCAGGTTCTTGACCCAGAGACTGTGGGTTCGAATCCTGTGTCAGGCAACTTTATAAAATTGTGTGTAATGTTGTGTCATTCAATTCCTTTATTATCCAGGTAAGCGTTGTACTAATCTTTATTCCTCTTGGATTAGACATAAGTGTGTTTTTGTTCATTCTGTGTTCGTTCTCATCTGAACTTCTGCTCATTTTGAGTTCATTCTCACCTGTACCCCTGAACCAGCTGTTTTTCATGTATGTTCAATTTCTGCTGTTTTTGCTCTTCCTGCTCCACATTGGGCTACAGTCCCTTCAGGGGCTTGGCCCCGTATCGCTGCTTGCAACTATATCTTTTATGTTCTTGAAAGATGTCTCTTCTGCTCACCAAGGCTGAATATATTTCATTAAAAATACAGTAAAAACAGTAATATTGTTAAATATCATAATTTAAAATAGCTGTTTTCTATTTGAATATAATTTAAACTGTAATTTATTCCTGTGATGCAAAGCTGAATTTTCCGCATCATTACTCCAGTCTTCAGTGTCACATGATCCTTTAGAAATCACTCTAATTCTGCTGATTTGCTGCTCAATTGTTAGTATAGTTTTGAGTTTTTGAGTTTAACACTTTTTTTTTACCACTGCTGGTTTTTGTCTTCATAATATTATTATTGTATTTTCATCAACAATAATAACCTTGATAACGTAAGTTGTTCATCCTTGAAACCCAAATTTAAAGTATTCCTAAAATCTGACTGGTAGATGTTATTACAAGATTCCTAATCGGGTATGTGAAGCAAATCTGACATATGCTTTATATCTTTAAATTTGTTCATGCACCTAACAGGTTTTGTAAAGTTTAGGAACTGACCCCCAGAATCAGAGGGCTCTGACAGCTTGAATGCTGTTCCAAGATCAATAAAGGTCTTTAAGGGTCCAGTGTATCCCATGAGAAGTCTTAACCACTCAGGCAATGAAACGTCTGAGATGTTTGAGTGATTGTGACAATGAATCAGTGGAGTTAGAGTGCACAGGTCTTCATGAATACTTGATGCAACTGCCAGGAAGCTTTGTAAATAGACTTCAGTTTAATGGTCTCTATTGCCAGTCAAAACCCATTAAAATCAATAAAACGTCCTTAGGGTCCAATCCATCAAGATCTGTGTGTAAAGGTGTGCATATATCCACAGTCTGTGGACGGCATCTACAGTAGGTCAAAATATTGGAAAACCTGGAAGGAATACTTGAAGAAATAATAGTGAGGATAATTTCCTTTTGGTTAAACTTTTCTGTTTGGCTACATTACTTAATGCAACATTAATTTTTAAAGTAAGATGATTAATTACAAATGGGAAAAAAAATAATTGGAGGAAAACTGGGTCTTTTATGAGCCTCTTGTTGATTTTGGAAGCCCAGGGGAGTAATTTGGCCATAAGGAGGAAAATGTTAACATTCCCAGCATGGGATTACAATTAATGTCAACCAAAGTGTAATACCAGCTCTCATTCCCCCTAAAGATTTCACTTAAAATCCAATTAGATCTTAATTAAACACACTGTAACACCTCATGTTGTGATTGTGATAAAATCAACTACCTTGAAAATAGTCCAACCATATCAAAAGCAATCAAGAAATGTATAATTTTATATATTATTTATCCTATTTATATTCACCAAGACCTGACTGTTAATATTAATCTATTGGCTGAACTACACAGCCTTCAGTTCAGTTCAGTTTGATTAGATTCAATTTTGTTCAGATTCATTTATTTGAAATGGTTTAGTTCAGTTCAGCTTTCTGTTCTGTTCTGTTGGATTCAATTCAGTTTTGTTCAGAAAGATTTGATTCAGTTTATTTTTGCTTGATTAATTTCAGCTAGGTTCAACTTGTTTCTGTTTAGTTCAGCCTGTTCTGTCAATTCAAATCTGTTCAGTTAGATTCGATTCAGTTGTGTTGTGTTTTGTTCAGTCAGATTCAATGTGATATGAGTTCAGTTTAATTCATTTAATTCAGCTTTGTTCAGATAGAATCAATACACTTTGATTTAGTTGTGTTTGATGAAGTTAAGCTCAGTTCAGTTCAACTTGGTTCAGTTTGCTCTCAATTCAAAAATGTTATGTTACATCAGATTCAATTCATGAGCAAATTTCTACACCTAGACTGTGCCATAAATCACTTATATAATACAGACCTCTTATTTCACACTACTTAGCTTTGCAAGTGTGAATACTATTATGTGACCTCAACTGTTCATTCACTAGAGATAACAGCAGTAAATGCCCTGGCAGGATCAGTTACATTTACTTCTGATACTTCAGGAATACTGACACGCAGTTTGAACCCAGCGGCTCTGTTTTTCACTACCCTGAGACAAACAGACCCTCATCACCACAGCATCCATCCTGACTGCAGATTAACCTTAGTGTGTCTTTGAGCATGCTGGGAGAGACAGTGCAGTTTGAAGATGTGTGTGTGTGTGAGTGAGTGTGGTTACAAAGCACATAACATTAAACTGAAAACAGGCTGTGAAAAAAAACCACTGTCTGAAATCTATAGGGAACATATCAAGTGGGATTTTCCTGGCTCTTTTGAAATATAATAGTTTAAAGTACTATGTAAACATATGCCTAACGCACACAATGCCCCCAAAAAAAGAAAAAAAGTAATGTAAACATACACTTAATGTGCACAACAAAATAAAATAAAAATATTAAAATAAAATAAAATATATATAAAAATGTCAAAATTGTAATAAATGTAAATATAAAAATGTCAAAATTGTAATAAATGTAAATATACACCTAATGCATACAATGCAAAATAAAATAAGTGTGAATTTAGATATCACAACATTATAAGAAATATTAATATGCACTTACACACAATGCAAAACAAAATAAAAAATAAGTAATGTAAACACACTTAAAAAGGTAATTCACTGGCAAAAATGGGCTTTCAATAAAACTTGGCTGTCTGTGCAGTAAAAAAGGCAAAAAAATTAAATAAAAAATTGAAATGGGTGCTACCTGACTAGAGAAAAACAGTTGTCTTTTCTTTTGCTAAATAGGTTGGAAAGCTTCAACACCCACAATGCACTGGGCATGTTGCTGTACAAAGCCACTCCCACCAGTCTGCTATGAATACGCTTACCAGAGTCAAATGCCGCCTTGCTTTAGTAGGAAATACTTCTTAGCAAACTTTACAATGGTGTCAACTTGTATTGTTTCCAGGTGCAATAATTCAAAGAGTAAAGCGTAAGTGAGTTAGTTTCAGTTTCCTGTGAAGAATTCAGCATGTTGTAGGCAGTGGCTAAAAACGGCAAAGAATCGGAAATACAGAAAATCTGAAAAACCTCTGTGTTTGTAGTCAACATTTCAAACTGGACCACGAACGCAGTGTTTTAGGCCAAACGGAGGGAAAGAAACAGCCATTCCGTCAGTCCGCTCAAAGCAAAGCGCCATCGTGTACAGGTAAGAAAGCTGTTGTCATAGTGTTCCATTTTTAGAGTAGACATAATACGATACAATTTTCAGTGATAAACACCCTTACAATAACTGTTCTGTTAATAACCCTTTGTCAATCCGACTGTCCGTGGGTGGGATACAATAATGCAGAAGAATTATAATTTTCACGAAAGCCCTGGAGCTGTCAAAAGTCCAGTGGACTTTTGCAGACAAATAAATGTGAATTTCTCAGTCCAGGAAACAAGGGGAATGAGTAAACATTGTTCATTTACATAGACTACCAACATTGTAACAATACAAAGCAGTTTGAAAATCAATGAAGTTACACTTTAATGCAAAATTAAATTAAATACAAAAATAAAAAATATATATTATAACAATGCAAAATAATTAAAATATGTGAGGCGTTTAGGCACAACATTTTAAGAAATGTAAATGTAATGCATTTAACACACAAAATAAAATAAAATAAAATAAAATAAAATAAAATAAAATAATGAAGAAACAGCATTACAAAGGATACGGGACAGAAACGCTGCACAGCATTAAGGAACTGAGTGACGGGAACAGTGTGAAAGTGAGTATTTTGCAAGCCGCCCACATCCAACTCAGCTCTGACATGATGCTCCACACCTCAGTGTGTTACAGAAGAGAGACTACATCACTGCCCACACACAACAACACAACCACACGCCTCATTACTGATAGACAGCATGGCCAGAACACACCGCACACACACTCGCACACACAGAAAAGACAGGTAAATATTAGGGGGAACGAGAGAGAGAGACAGAAAGCAGAAGGTGTGTGTTGAGGAAGAAAAAGAGAGTGCAGAAGTGGGAAAAACAGAAATATTAGGAGGAAAAGACAGACATAGAACAACAAAAATCAAATGAAGAGCTTTGAGGAGCATCAACCTATTGAGTGACACATGCAATCTGAAAACAGTTCACCCAAAAATGAAAATTATGTCATTTATTACTCACCCTCATGTCGTTCTACACCCGTAAGACCTTCATTCATCTTCAGAACACCAATTAAGATCATTTTGATGAAATCCGATGGCTCAGTAAGGCCTGCATCGCCAGCAAGAACACTCCCTTTTTCAATGCCCAGAAAGCTACTAAAATCACATTTAAAACAGTTCATGTGACTACAGTGCTTAATGTTACTACAGTACTACCTTAATATTATGAAACAACAACAATACTTTTTATGCAGCAAAAATAACAAAATGGCGACTTTATTCCACAATATCTAGTGATGGGCGATTTCAAAACACTGCATCGTGAAGCTTCGAAGCTTTACGAATCTTTTGTTTCGAAACAGTGGTTTGGAGCGTGTATCAAACTGCCAAAGTCACGTGAACTATTGAAGTTTCAAAACACTTATGATGTAACGAAGCCTCATTTACTGAAATCATGTGATTTTGGCACTCTGAACCACTGATTCGAAACAAAAGAAAGCTTTGAAGCTTCATGAAGCAGTGTTTTGAAATCGCCCATCACTAGATATTGTGGAATAAAGTTGCTATTTTATTATTTTTTGCGCACAAAAAGTGTTCTTGTTGCTTTATAATATTAAGGTTGAACCACTGTACTCACATGAACTATTTTAAATATGATTTTAGTAGCTTTCTGGGTATTGAAAAAGGGAGTGTTCCTGTCGTCAATGCAGGCCTCACTGAGCCATCAGATCTTATCAAAAATATCTTAATTTGTGTTCCAAAGATGATCGAAGGTCTTACGTGTGTGGAACGACATGAGGGTGAGTAATAAATGACAATTTTCATTTTTGGGTGAACTATCTCTTTAATATTCGCCATCAGCACAAACACACATTACCTTCCTGACCACACATACAGGGCAAAAACTGCATTGTCAGTAAAATGAAACAGATTATGACAGATGAAAGCAAGACTGCGCTGTGCTTTGTGCTTGACATACATCTCTCTCTGTGCTGAGAGGATCTGTAAACTCAGAGAAACTCCACCGGTTACAGTATACAAGGCCTAAAGCCAAACATAAAACACCTTTCATCTTTCTACATAACCAAACGCAACTCTCTCAAAAGCATGACACTCTATTTCAGCTGAACACCACAGGAGCTCCAGTATTTTTGAGTGTTTCGAAACTCATACAATTCTTGAATACATCATTTTTACTAGTGTAGCCTGTTTACTAGGGCTGGGAATTGCCATAAACCTTAATTTGAACTTAATTAAATAATTCCATACTAAATTATATTTAGCTGCTGATATGTATTGTGATATGTATTGTGATTTCTTGTGTGTTTAAGTATTTTTTATGCATTTATCATTTTATGAATTTTGGGTATTCATTACTTACTAAATATTAATGCCAACAGCTAACTAGCTTAAAAATACAAATAGACAAAAGAGACATATTACAAGCAATAAAACAAAGAGTGCTTTCATTCTCAGGACTTAAGCTACTAAGTTTCCTTTTTTTTTCTAAACATAAAATTTTGCATTGTACAAGCATTTGAATTGTGACCCATGCTGGCAAAATGAGTCGCAATGAGCAAATTTTTAAAAATGAGTTATTGTTATTTTCACAATCTCTATTAAATAACCTTCAAAACGATGTATGATTTGTTGGAATCAGAGAACAAATGACTGAGCTAGTACTGTAATTCTGTTTATATGTGTACATTGGGATCGCATGCTGTTTAAGGCGTCTATTTGCACGCGGTACGGATCTGTCAGTCAGCGTCAGCGCGAGTAAGATCGATTTGTTTACATCAGCATGAGTTACATTTCATCGGTTCAGACTTGTGCCATCAAAAATTCATAATGAATATTCACAAAGTTGGAATGCTGCGCTTTAAAACGATACCAAACTTGTGCTGAGGGGAAGCGCGAGTGGTGAAGTAAGCAGAGAAAAACTTTTTATTGTCAAAGGAAAGGTACTCCTCTCAGAAAACATACAAATAAAGATACTTTTAGATATTTAATTGCTATTTGGAGCATTGGGCGCATTCCAACTCATTTTGCCATCATAGGCCACAATTTTTTTTTTTTCAAAGGTGAATACCTGTCTCGAGATACATGTTTTCAAAGTTGACTTGACTGGCATCTTAAAAACTCGCGCTGCATTTTGTGTGTAAGATGCCGCAAAAGACGTGAACGCAACGGTCAAAGACGTCCGTCAAATCCATGTTTACATAGAAAAGCAATGGAAAAGAAGCACAGGTGAACGAAAAATGTTCTGTGCGATCGGACATACCTACTGCTGAAGAAAAAATTTTCATCAGTTACGATTTAAAAAAAACGTTTGTCTTAAGAATCACAATTTGTAATAATCGTTTCGTTTTTTCCCCCCCATCCTAATGTTTACCTGTAGGACAGGGCACCAGCAAAGTGGTTCTCGATGTAGTTGTCCATTACGGGCTTGAAGAGCTGGAATTTGCTGTCCTGCAGCAGATTTATAACGTGAACCTGAGGAGAAAATACAAATCATCACCTCAGTAAGGTCATAAGCTATCTTTAGTAAAAATATTAACATAATTTACGCTAATTAAATCCATTTGAATTCCTCTCAGAGTTTATTTTCAAAACTGATCAGCAGAATCAATACTGAGTTACTGAATCAGTTTTCAAATCACCTGCTAGTGTACCAATCTTTGGTGAATCAACCATTGGTGAATCAATCGTTTGGTAGATTGGTCACACTGGTGAATCAACTGTTAATACACATTATCTGGTGTATAATACCAAATTAATGATATTAAATATTGATTTCAGTTTAAAATATTCTATTATTTGAAAAAGAGGCAGCTGTGGAATGGTATGAGACTTGAAACTAGCACAGCTATGTAGGAAATCAAACGCCCAAGACAATAATCATTTTTATAATGGACCGCAGAATGCAGCAATTGACCAATCAGAATCAAGCATTCCAGAGAGCCATGTAAAAAGTAAAGTTATTGTATGTAACACTTCCCACACAGCTTAAAACAACACTCAATCATGCAGAGTTTATTTAAATGTGCTTTCTGATCTAGAAGTACTTTGTTCTGACTGAAATAAAGAGGAAATGAGGACAGGAGTTGGATAATAGCAAGAGAAATCTAAGATGGATTTTATGAGTTGCCATATTTGGCATGTAACCCTGGTAACACAGTGGAGGAGAGATGAGGAAAGCATCTTGTACTCATTAACAGCAAGAAACTGTCTCCTTGCGGAGGAGATGGATGAGTTTGTATGAGTTTGCAGTCAAAATATGTTGAGTATCTGTGGAAACTAGAAACTTGAGAGCAAAGCATTGTCTACATTTTATACATTCATAAGGTTTGAACAAAACATCACTCACCAGGCAGTCAAACACCTTTAGTCCATATCGCTGGGGACTCTCGTCTAAAATTCCAAACAAGGTGTCCAGAGTGTCCTGTAAAAACTGTACAGAGATAATCAAATGTTACAGAGTCAAAAAATATTTTTGGGAAAAAAAATTCTATGCTATTTCTGCAGTTTCAGTGGTAAAAACAAGTTGCTGTATGTGGTTTTTACCTTAACAATTTCAGTGCCATCAATGTCCTTGAGTTTGGAGAGGCAGTCAAGGATTCTGTCCAGATGGACTCTCCATTTCAGCAGGTCCAACATGTCACCTGAAAAAACACAAGAAACATGCACTTTTGAAGATGAACCATTTAAACTGGGTTCCATTAATAAAGTGGCTGAGTCAACAATTGCTAAATCACCTTTTAGTGTATCAACCTTTAGTGAATCAACCATTCATGGCTCCATTAAATCCATTTGCAGATCAAATGTTGACGAATCAACCACTAGCGAATTAACAACTACTGAATCAAAGACTGGCGAATAACCTGTTTTCATATCATCAGTTGGCAAATCAACCACTAAAGAATTAACAATAGGAAAATCAACTGTTGGTCAACATATTAACCAGTGGTGAATCATTGACGAATCACCTGCTGACAAAATCAACTGTTGAGTGAATAACCATTGACGAATCCAATCAATCGTTGATGAATCAATCACTGGTTAATATGCTGACAGTTGATTTGCAGACAGCTGATTTGCCAATTGTTCATTCTTTAGTGGTTGATTTGCCAACTGCCGATATGAAAACAGTTTATTCACCAGTGGTGAATCATTGAAAAATCCAAATCAATCGTTGATGAATCAATCACTGGTAAATCAAATGTTGGTGAATCAACAATCATCATTGGTGAATTAACCGCTGGTAAATCAAATGCTGGCAAATTAACCATTGACAAATCAACTGCTGGTGAATAAACCAGTACTGAATCAACCACTGGTGAACCAACTCTACATGAATCAACAGTTGACATATCAACCATTGGTGAATCAACCAGTAGTAAATCAATCACTGTCGAATCAACCTAAGGTGAATCAACTGTCGTCATTGGTGTCAACCACTGGTGAATCAACCGGTACAAAATCGACCACTGGCGAATCAACTGTAGGTGAATCAACCCTTGTCATATCAACCATTGGTGAATCAACCACTAGTGAATCAACCGGTAATAAATCAATCGCTGGCAAATCAACCTAAGGTGAATTAAACGTCATCATTGGTGAATCAACCACTGGAGAATCAGGCGGCAATAAATCAATCACTGGCAAATTAACCGGCAGTAAATCAATCACTGGTGAATCAACTGTAGGTGAACCAACAGTTGTCATATCAACCATTGGTGAATCAACCACTGGCAAATCAACTGGACAAATCGTCTCTGAACCTTTAAAGGTGCCTTTCAAACATTTACATGTGAAGGGACAATGCAAGAAAAACAAAGAAATGAAGAGATTCAACTTGAATACTTGCATAAGTGGTTTTGTTTATAGTTCATTATAGCTCAAAGGTTAAGATGAATAGAATCAGTCTCAAGCTTCAGGCTTTTTAAAGATTAGCTGAGTATAGATGCAATATAAACTGAATCTAACTTGGGTTCAGTGCCTTCGTTAAATAACAGCCAGATGGCCGTTGATATGTGTGCAGTTGGGCGAAGGCGCGGCAGAGCCGCAGAGACACTGGGCGAACTTCCAAGGTCAACAGAGGCAGGTGTGGGCTCAGCCCGCTGTGATCTCCGGTCCAAACGCAGACCTCTCTGTTTTCTGCCACTGTTACCATGACATTCACCTGCTGAAGGGCTCAGATCAATATATCACAATATCAAGGTCGTGAGACAGGCCCATATGGCACAGAAAAATGGAATTTTTGAAATCACTGCTTTCCAACTGACTGGACGGGATAGATTTGAGATCATATGGAGTAGTTGACTGAGATGTTAATTTCTATTACAATAGACTATTTTGCTTGCTGGAAATTGTATTGGTTTTCTTCTTGATTGTTTCTTCGTCATCCCAGATCAGATTTAACTTAATCACAAATTTTAAATCCAGATAACATAATTTCAAAAATTAGGTTTTATGGCATATTGTGAGGAAGAACTTTGTCTCACCATTCTGAGTAAGTTTAGTGGAGCAGAGAGATGACTGGATCCAGAATGATTCTTTGCTGTTCTTTATTGTCTGGTTGTTGGCCGGCTGGAGACTGGCTTTGGAAAATGGCAGTTTGAGGTATCGAGCAGGATCCTGAAGATCAGCTGTCTCTTCACACTGTTATGAACGGGAAGTACAAAGACAACAGACGCTCATAACATACACACACAGTGAGACCATCGGGGTGATTTTGTAAAAAAAAAAAGACAATTCTATCCTAAATATGATGTTCATTTTGCAAGGGACTTCTTTCCTAACTAATAACATGTAATGTTAATGTGTAATGCTAATGTTAATGTGTGTTAATGATAATGTGTACATTATCTTGAGAATAATTATATATCTGTATCCTTTTTTCTACCCACAATTAGTGTACTGTAAGATTTAGTATAAACATGAAGAGAAACTTAAAATATAACTAAAAAAAAATAGCAAAATCATACACTTAGAGACAGATTCACAAAGAGACATAGTACCTTGTGGACAATGAGCTCATGTGTCCCATCAGGCAGCGGTCTCCCATTGTCCTGCATCAGAGGGACAAAAGAGAAGCCAAAAAGCTTCTTCTCACCTTTTTCCTTTGCTGCATAAACAGAGAGAACAGTAGTTATGTGAAATGAGTCGATAATGGGAAAGTCTAAAATCTAAGGAGGTGGAATAACAAGTAGACTCAAAATCAATTTTCAAGAAAAAAGTGCATGTGAAGCATAACGGAGTCTTACTGGAGCAGTGCCTGAGCTCGAAACGCAAGTGTGTGCCGTGAAACATCTCCAGAGGGATGGGCAGTTTGATCTGTTCGGCCCAGCGAGGGCTGTTACTGTGATACAGGACAAAAGAGCGCTGCTCATCTACTCCTGGCTCCCCGGAGCCGCAACACACCAGACCCTGAGACAGAGAAAAAGAGAACTTGAAACTGACCCAAACTATATTTCTAGTCATATTGTGAACCATTCAACAGTTAATGTTATATTGAGTGAGTGCGTAAATAAGTGAGTGAGTATATAAGTGAGTGAGTGCGTAAATAAGTGAGTGAGTGAGTAAATAAGTGAGTAAGTATATATGTGAGTGCGTAAATAAGTGAGTGACTGAGTAAGTGAGTGACTGAGTAAGTGAGTGAGTGAGTGAGTAAGTAAGTGAGTGAGTAAATAGTGAGTGAGTGAGTATATAAGTGAGTAAGTGAGTGAGTATATAAGTGAGTGAGTGAGTGAGTGAGTAAGTGAGTGAGTGAGTGAGTAAGTAAGTGAGTGAGTAAATAATTGAGTGAGTGAGTATATAAGTGAGTAAGTGAGTGAGTATATAAGTGAGTGAGTGACTGAGTAAGTGAGTGAGTGAGTGAGTAAATAATTGAGTGAGTGAGTGAGTGAGTATATAAGTGAGTAAGTGAGTGAGTATATAAGTGAGTGAGTGAGTAAGTAAGTGAGTGAGTATATAAGTGAGTGAGTGAGTAAATAAGTGAGTGAGTAAGTGAGTGAGTAAATGAGTGAGTGAGTGTGTAAATAAGTGAGTGAGTGAGTGAGTATATAAGTGAGTGAGTGAGTGAGTAAATAAGTGAGTGAGTGAGTAAGTAAGTGAGTGAGTAAATAATTGAGTGAGTGAGTGCGTAAATAAGTGAGTGAGTATATAAGTGAGTGAGTGCGTAAATAAGTGAGTGAGTGAGTAAATAAGTGAGTAAGTATATATGTGAGTGCGTAAATAAGTGAGTGACTGAGTAAGTGAGTGAGTGAGTGACTGAGTAAGTGAGTGAGTGAGTGAGTAAGTAAGTGAGTGAGTAAATAATTGAGTGAGTGAGTGAGTATATAAGTGAGTAAGTGAGTGAGTATATAAGTGAGTGAGTGAGTGAGTAAGTGAGTGAGTAAGTAAATAATTGAGTGAGTGAGTATATAAGTGAGTAAGTGAGTGAGTATATAAGTGAGTGAGTGACTGAGTAAGTGAGTGAGTGAGTGAGTGAGTGAGTAAGTGAGTGAGTAAATAATTGAGTGAGTGAGTGAGTGAGTATATAAGTGAGTAAGTGAGTGAGTATATAAGTGAGTGAGTGAGTAAGTAAGTGAGTGAGTATATAAGTGAGTGAGTGAGTAAATAAGTGAGTGAGTAAGTGAGTGAGTAAATGAGTGAGTGAGTGCGTAAATAAGTGAGTGAGTGAGTGAGTATATAAGTGAGTGAGTGAGTGAGTAAATAAGTGAGTGAGTAAGTAAGTGAGTGAGTAAATAATTGAGTGAGTGAGTGCGTAAATAAGTGAGTGAGTATATAAGTGAGTGAGTGCGTAAATAAGTGAGTGACTGAGTAAGTGAGTGAGTGAGTGAGTAAGTAAATAAGTGAGTGAGTGAGTGAGTGAGTAAATAAGTGAGTAAGTGAATGAGTAAATAAGTGAGTGAGTAAGTAAATAAGTGAGTAAGTGAGTGAGTAATTAAGTGAGTGAGTGAGTGAGTAAGTGAGTGAGTGAGTAAGTGAATAAGTGAGTAAGTGAGTGAGTGAGTGAGTAAATAAGTGAGTAAGTGAGTGAGTGAATGAGTGAGTGAGTAAATGAGTGAGTGAGTAAATAAGTGAGTGAGTGAGTGAGTAAGTGAGTGAGTGAGTAAGTGAATAAGTGAGTAAGTAAATAAGTGAGTAAGTGAGTGAGTGAATGAGTGAGTGAGTAAATAAGTGAGTAAGTGAGTGAGTGAGTGAATGAGTGAGTGAGTAAATAAGTAAGTGAGTGAATAAGTGAATGAGAGAGTGAGTAAATAAGTGAGTAAGTGAGTGAGTAAATAAGTGAGTGAGTGAATAAGTGAATGAGTGAGTAAGTGAATGAGAGAGTAAATAAGTGAGTAAGTGAGTGAGTAAATAAGTGAGTGAGTAAGTAAGTGAATAAGTGAATGAGTGAGTGAGTAAATAAGTGTGTAAGTGAGTGAGTAAGATTGATTTA
>RJVU01047120.1:5051165-5070922 GCA_003731715.1 Anabarilius grahami | reverse complement strand
CATAATTTCTTGATTTTATATATAAAATTACTTAAGTTTAATGATTTGAATGATGGTTCACATTTTAAAGTTCAATGTATATAACTCTGATAAAATACACTTTTACTTCAAGACTAGAGGAATAAAAATGTTAAAAAGAAAAGTGATACAAAATTGAACACATATTAAGTTAATAAATAGGAAATAAAACATCTGAAAACTAAAAGTGAGAGACACATTTATTAATTTATACGGAGGAAACAAATGAAATCCACTGCCAGTTCTCACCTTCAGCAGCTGCCCATCACCTCCCAGCAGATAGACGGTGACTTCCACATTACGTGCCACACTTTTTCCACCTTTCTCAAATTCGCCCCTCTCAAGGGTCACATACAGATCATTTCTTATTTCACCTGCAGAAGGAAGATAACTGTATCTCATAAATGTTTTTCTACCAGCACAGCACTTTCAAGCGGTTATCAGCTGTTGAAATCAGCCTATCAGGAGGGGTTGCTGAAAATGTTGTTTTTTTCTATTGTGTGCTGATACAGTGACCATGCACACTTTGTTTAGAATGTACTTCAATACAATATTGTTGTATTTATTTAAGTAAGGCATATTCCTTTATACATGCTGTTTATACTGTACAATCTAGGCAGGACAACAAAAATGTTTCTTTTGCCAATCCACACTTTTTTTGTCAAAAAATTTCAGCTCCTCGGAGATGTTAGAAACACCACAAAACATTACAAATTACTCTGTCAACACATGTGGCTCAAAGGTGCTTCATCACTAAGAGAGTGAAAGCAAACATCAAATAAAATGTGGCCAAACCAATGCACTGTGTAAAAAAAATACATAATACTTTTTTCATGAATAACTCCCACTGCTTTTTTTCTTCTGTCGTGTACGTACATTATGTGATAGTGAGCAAAACAAGAACATCCTTAAAAACAATCTGATTTTGTACAACATTGACGTTTTTTCAGACTGTGCTATCTTTAGTAAGTGTGCCTGTGTTATATTATGGTATAAAGGACACTGTGATACCTCAAAGTTCATGGTAATTCAATAAAAATTGTATTTTGCTCCTGTAAAAGCTGTTTTTACACTGCAAAGCAATTAATTTACTGCATAATGACATGATTAAACCATTACTACAGATGCCACAAAGCGGCCACATTATCATACGATGATTGAATGACAAAAGATATCGTAAAGCTAGAGCTTTAATGTGCATAACAATGCAAACTATAAATTCAATGGTAATGTGATGTAAAAGAGCAGCATAATAACATCAAAACAAGATTATCCCACCTGGAATGATGATATCGGAGAAACTCAGCCTCTTCGTAATAGAGACGTTGCGGGTGAAAAGACGCATGTAATCCTTACGGATCTGCTCCATATCCCCGTGTAGGAGCTGAAGAGACACATTAAGGCCTACAAAATAAACACAAGTGCTTTTAATGAACCTTTGCGGTAACATCTGACAATACTGTAACATGAGAGTCCATGAGAGTCTGCCAACAAAAACAGCTGTAACTCTTGGTTAGTAAAGCATGTCTGGAACATTAATCCTAACAGAATATGTATTATTCAATCACACTTTATTGGATCCATTTTAAATAGTTTCACAGCTTACTAAATAGTTTCACTACTTATAAACCAGCATTCCAGTTTGCGTGGATTCCTATTAAAAGTACTAGATTTCACCTTCAAAATTTCGCAGAGCTTAAATGTCATTGCACTTTTTATCTGTAATTATATTTTAGATTTTTTTCCAATGTCTTCAACACCATAATTCCACCCTGTTACATTCATACAATAACTTTAACTAGTTAACTACATCATCTACTAGGAAGTGACATCATTTTTGTTGGGAAAACAACAGCACACACATCAGTAAGTATCAGCAATGAATGTGATCAATTTTGTAATGTTTTGTGGTATTCGCTGGTTTGTCTTTCTTTGAAACATTCCACCCTGTTGATGACATTATCACCATCATAATGTTAAAATATTATAATATAAAAAAATTTCAAAACGCACATCACGTAAGATAACCGTCAATCCTATGAAAGCTTGTTTCCGCCATGAAATAAAAAATAAAAAAGGTAATTGTGACTTTTTATCTTACAAGTCTTAATTTGTTTTTTTTTGTTATTTTGAGTTGTGAGATATAAAGTCAGAATTGTGAGTTATAAAGTTAGAATTACACGTAATTGCGAAAAAAGGCAGAATTGCCTTTTATATCGTATATAGAATTACGTGATAACTTAAATTATATATCGCAATTCTGACTTTATAACACGCAACTGTGAGTTTAAAGGCCCGTTCACACCAAGAACGATAACTATAAAGTAAAGATAACGATAAAGATATAGTTCTAAAAATCGTTCCAAATATACAAGAATTGCACTGTCCACACCACAGCTATGACGATAACAATATAGAGAAACAATATCGTTGTGATCCTTTTCAGAACCATTTTTTTTCCAGCTGTTGAATGATAAAACATTGACAGCCAATCAGAATCCATTCTAATTTAAAAGGTTAGTTCACCCAAAAATGACCTTCGTTCATCTTCGGAACACAAATTAAGATATTTCTGATTAAATCCGATGGCTCAGTGAGGCCTCTATAAGACAGCAATGCCATTGTAAATCTCAAGATCCATAAAGGTACTAAAAACATATTTAAAACAGTTCATGTGACTACAGTGGTTCTAGCTTAATATTATAAAGCGACGAGAATAATTTTTGTTCGCCAAAAAAACTAAATAACGACTTTTCAACAATATAGTGATGGGCCGATTTCAAAACACTGCTTCAGAGTATTACGAATCGAATCAGCGGTTCGGAGAGCCAAAGTCACGTGATTTCAGCAGTTTAGCCTGACGACATTGCGGAGAAGTTAATTGCTGAGGTCCAGAAAAAGCCACCACTGTTTGATAAGTCAAACCCCCTTTTCAAGAATACTTAAAAAAAAAAAAAAACATGGATATATGGAAAACAATCGGTCATTCCCTTGGAATAAATGGTGAGAAAAGTATAATTAACGAAGATGAGATCATGATGCCAGGCTAGCAAACATAAAATTACCTCAGGTATCCAGTGCTAGTTTTAACAACATTGCCTTGCTTCTTTTGAAGTTGCAGTGAAAAAGACTAGGCATTGTTTTTATTCCACTATATTGACTTCGTCAGCTAAATTCCCTGTTAGATTAGATCGATTACACTAGTTCGATATCATTTGTTGGTGTGGACGCAAATATAGTTATCATTATAATTATCCTTCTTGGTGTGAACAGGCCTTAAATCTCACAATTCTGAGAAAAAAGTCAGAATTGTGAGATGCAAACTCACAATTGCGAGAAAAAAAGCCACAATTGTAAGATAAAAGGTCACAATTACCTTTTTTATTTAGTGGGGGAAACAAGCTTACAATCCTTCTAAACAACAGCTACATTGTTTTATTTCCACTCTGTTATAAAATTTTCATCTTAAGTTACAATTAAAAAGTTATAAAAAAAGTTCAAAAGGTCCTGCATAACAGGAATGACCCGACTGCCTCTTGAGTAAATGAATTATGGGTAATCCAATGCCTTAATCCCCATTTGTAACATTTGTGCTGGTTACCATAACAGCTCCATCGAATCAGAAAGATCTTATTGTGTTCCACCACATTTATTTCTCTGCCTCCCTCGTTTAAACTACTGATGAAAGCCAATGATTCTGACATCCATGCACTAGATTTACACTTTAAAGTCCCAAGTCTCTTTGAAGAAACACTTTTGGGTTTTTTTCTTTTTTTGAGTTATTTAATCACAAAGCCGAGCTAGATGTTGAGTTCTTACTGATGGAAATTTCGCCCATTCCTTCATTTGTCTGAATGACTTTCATCTCAAGTGTAACCCTGCTGTACATCTGCTGAGGGACACGGCCTGCGGTTTAGATTGACATGAGAAACTGCATAATCTCCTTCCTGATTGATCGACTATCTGAGTTTTTTTTTTTATCTGGCCCTTTTCTTGCTTAAGCCTCTGATGTCTTCCTCAGGGTCCTTGAGTTTTTCATTCTGTCCCATACTTCACAAACAACAGACATTACAAATGCATTCTGGGTAATTTTTCAATTTTGGGTTGCATAGACAAGGTTTGATGGGTTTATAAGCTCTGGAAGCATCATGGCTTCATTATGGTTTCGTAATGTATTCAGAGTAAGCTGCCCACACGAGTGAAATCACCAGCAGTCCATTCATTTTGAAACCACTTGCGAGATGATGCACACCAAGATTGCATAACTACTACTCCACCACCTCCACAAAACATGGCATCAACAACACAACACAATGCACTCAGAGTTCATCTGTTTGCCTTTTTAAACCTAAAACGAACATTGTTGTTAGGTTTTCTAACCCAGCAATAAAATCAATAACAGTAATTTGGCTTTTATCCCAGCGATTAGCTAGAAGCACTGGCGATTTGCTTGTTCAAAACATCTCAAGTGATAACAACGACATGAAAAGGGTCAACTGCTCTCTGCAAGCGATCGATATGGCATTCTAGTTCACACTGATAGCCGATGTGTGTGTGACTGATTAATAGCTACTAATGGTCAGCAGATTAAAAGACACTCATTTACTGTAACTGAATTACTGTACATGACTGGATCGCATTTACCAGCTCATTGAGATCAGGTTCTGCAAGTCTGTGTTTTTGGATTCTTTAAAGCTGTGTAGAATTCCCATCCTATCCTGTTTCAATGTGCTGAGACATCTATAAGTCAGTCATTGGAAGGTGGATTGACCCAAAACTGTGTCTGTAAACCTAAAGCTAGACCTGACTTTCAGATAAATACAGCCACAAGATTATCTTAGGTAGTCAACATTAGCTATGTTTCCATCCACCTATTTTTATGCGCATTTTGGGATGTCGCATTAAATAAAGCTGGATGGAAACGCCAAGATGCACATAAATTCTAAAAACGTATGCGCTCAACTGAGTCCGATGAATTTTTTTATGTGATATGAAAACATGCGCATAAACTAAGATGGAAACACTTTTATCGAATAAATTCCTTGATGAGCGTCAAAAAAGACACGAGTTTGTGATGGGGCGGCATAACTGGACCAAACAACGGACCGATCTCATTGCGCAGCATCTGAAATGCTGTTTTTGGTCATTCTGTATTGCCCGAGCAAAGTCTGTCGTTAATGTGGTTCGGTATAATTCCCTCCCAGAAGCGTCTCGTACGATTGTGTTCACAAACACCAGGCATCTGAATGCAAACGCTGATGACAGCGTTTATTGCGTTTCATCTGTGCGCTCGGAGGTGCAAGTAATTTATTATATTCGAAAATTATTATATACAGTGGCTTCTACTGCAGCAACATCCATTTTTCTTATTTTGTGATATTTAGCGACAGTTTATTAGGAAGTGATAGGAAGGATTTTGTTCTCTTCGACTCACTGGATGGGAAAGCTGTTTTATTTGCAAAAGTTTTATGCGATATTCAAAATTTGCGCATAAGTTAAATTCGCAACTTTGGATGGAAACATAGCTATTGTCAAAAAGAGAACAAAAACAAAACAAAACAAATTTTGGCTTGTAAATATTAAATAGTGTTACGAAACAAAAATATAAAATAATACAATATAAATATAGTATACAAAATAAAATAAAATTAAACTAAATAAAATAAAATAAGTTATCATTTACAAATATATCATTTATACAATATACAAGTTTTAATTTTGAAGTTAAAATTTACAGACCAGTCACAAATAATATACAGTATGAACAAAATCTGAATCAGTGCAGCAACTTGCCTCTTTAAAGTTCTTGCTTCTTTTTTGTTTCGGTTTTTGGGGTTTACTAGAATAGTTTTTTATGCTTGAATGTTAAAAAACAAAACAATTATTTTACATTGTTGCAGCACCTCTCTTCCCAGTCTGTCAGTAACACCTGTCTCTATGAAGCCCCTCCCATTGAAAAATGCAATGTGCTCTGATTGGACGACTAGACCAGAGTGTTGTGACTGGTCAATCGCTTCAAGCATGCTTCGTAAATGTAACACCCCTTACCATACCGCATACAAGTAACGCGAGTTACGTAATCAGATTACTTTTTTCAAGTAACTAGTAAAGTAACACATTACTTTTAAATTTACACCAAAATATCTGAGTTACTTTTTCAAATAAGCAACTTTGTTGTTTAATAAGTACTTTGTTTTCCCATTTACTGGCTGACAGCTCTCCTGTCCCCATGTTGATAGAAATCAGGTGTAAGTACAGAGGCGTTGTGTGCGCTGTGTGAACATGATCGTTATTCTAGACTAGTTCTAGACTAAATGTGAGCATTCATTTACTTATTTACTTATTCTCCTGCATCCTGTTCTTCTGTATTGCAAAATGGCAGCACAGCTGAAAGGCTTGTTTGTTTGAGCTGCGCCCTCTACTGTACAGGCATAATTTTGCATTTCCTTCAGCCTGAGGTTTATTCATTTCACTTTTGGTGTGAAAGGGCCTTTACATTTGCCAAAAATATTACTTTTTGATGTTATTAAAAAAACAAACAAAAAACAGCTTAGCCCAGATGACAAAAAGTAATGCAAAAGTAAAGCATATAAATACTAAATAATGCGATTAGTTACTTTTTCATGGAGTAACGAAGTATTGTAATGCATTACTTTTATAAGTAACTTTCCCCAACACTGCTACTAATGCAACTCAACCAGGCCTCACCTATTTTGTGAATGATTTTGGTGGGAATTATTTAAATGAGGAATATTGTAACGTGTTTCCTGGAAGAAAACTCAAGACAATCGAGGCATTTCAGAGAGTCAGAAGCAGTCCTTACTGATATAGAGAATAACTCCCTTTGGAGTGGCTTTGTAACTTTGCAGACCTTTTTCATGCTCAAACTGTACATTTACAATTATGCATTTGGCGGACGCTTTTATCCAAAGCGACTTACATTGCATTATACTATACATTTGTATCGGAGTATGTTCAATCCCTGGGATCGAACCCATGACCTTGGCATTGCTACAGGAAAGCTAAAACTGTAACATTACACAGTAAAGAAAGCTGAACATATATTTAAAAAAAGCATAACAGGTCCTCTTTAATTCTGTCTGATTTGACACAGGCCGACCATTATGATTTTTTACCTGAAAAATCCAATATACTTACATTGAAGTGGAGGCTTGAGCAATATCTAGAGATCAGAATATCAAAGATACTCAAGACTCTCTTGACTTGGGCCAGTAAACAATTTCCAAACAAACATTGTAGCCACCACATACTGTAGCAACATGCTTAAAATTGCAGCTCTTTGAGTCATACAGACGTCATAAAAACAAAAGCGCCTGAATAACAGCTCTCGGTCTCTCTGTTGAATACATATTGGCGTATGCTTTGACTGCAGCCTTCTTCTGCTGCTCAAAACCTGTTGCTAGGAGAGAACCCGGCATTTCTCTGTAAAGAGTTCTGCTATTTATATCTTAAGAGCAAGAAGAAAAGAAATTCTGCAGCATGATTTGGTACGATTTGAATACTTCAATTAAATGGATCACTTGGTTCAGAAAAACACTGTTGCTATGACAGACAAAATGTTCTTTAAAGGGGCAGTTCACCAAAAATGGGAAACTCTGAGTTATAGTCCAAGTCTTATGAAGTTGTAAGAAAACTGTGTGAGGAAGAGAGCATAAAATTTCTTTTTTTAGAAAGAAAGAAAGTCATACAGGTTTGGAATGACATGAGAGTGTGCAAAAATTGACTTTCTATAAAACTTGGCTGCTTATGCAGTAGAAAGGCAAATAATATTTGAAATGGGTACAACCTGACTAGAGAAAACAGAGAAAAAAGTCTGTTGTCTTCCAAATAGGTTGGAAAAGTTCAACACCTATAATGCACTGGGAATGTTGCCATCCAAAGACACTCCCAACAGTCTTCTATGAATACACTTACTAGTCAAATACCGCCTTGCTTTAGTAGGAAATACTTCTTAGCAAACTTTTAGTCATAATGGTGTCAACTTGTATTGTTTCCAGGTGAGAGAATTCAAAGAGTAAAGCGTAAGTGAGTTAGTTTCAGTTTCCAGTGAAGAATTCAGCGTGTTGTAGGCAGTGGCTAAAGGCTGCGAAGAATCGTAAATACGGAGAGAACACTGCAGCGGAAAAGCTGAAAAACGTAGTCAACATTTCAAACTGCATGACCGCGAACACTGTGTTTTAGGCCAAACATAGGGGAAAAACTGAAAGAAACGACCGTTCTGTCAGTTCCGCTCGAAGCAAAATGCTGTCACGTACAGGTAAGAAAGCTGTTGCCATAGAGTTCCAATTTTACCATAATGCTGTTTAAAGAGTAGACATAATACGACACAATTTTCCGTGATAAATAACTGTTCTGTTTATCCGACTGTCCGTGTGCAGGATAAAAAAATGCTGAAGTATAATCTGTAGAAATTAAACCCTCGAGTTGTCAAAAGTCTGCCAAATAAGATGGACAAAGTGTAAACATTGTTCATTTACATATACTACCGACATTGTAACAATACAAAGCAGATAAAAAATCTGCAAAATTAAACTTTAAAGTACCCCTTTAAGAATACAAGCAAAATTAATTTGGGATCGTGAGGATCTTACCTGTATTTGAACCAATATGGCTGTACCGTGAGCTGACTTTCCTGATAATACTGTCATGGATTTGGTACCATTCGCTCTCTGTGTTACATCTGTGAATATAATGCACCACAAGTTTACTACAGTATGTAACCACTTACAATGAGGGATGTGTGATATATATGAATATGATTTTCCTGGTAATATGAAATGAAGGAAAATTGGGAATACATCATTGATTATAATGCACTTTTTTCAAATCACTCTGTCATTTAGACTTGAGTAGCAAAAATAGGATAAAAGCCATTTCACATCAAACGCAAAACAAAAAACTGAAACGAATCAAGAATGATCTTGGTAAAATGGCACGTCTAATAAGTTAATCCATACAAACTTTCAATTTGAATAAAAAAAATAAAATAAAATAAATTTAAAATAAACAAAACAAAAAATGTAATGTGAAAATTAATAAAAATAAAATAATTTATAATTTACAGTATGAACAAAATTTGAATTGGAGCACCAATTTGCTTCTTTAATTCTGTCTAAGCCCTAGTTGTAGAAAATTTATATAATCACCCAGTCCTAAAAAAAATGCATTGTACTTAATTAGCTTCATAAAGTCACTTGAAAAAGTTAGGGTGCGATACTCACGAGTAGATCTTTAGCAAGTGATCGTCCTTGAAGTCAGCCGTTAACAGGTCGGCCACACTAATCACGGCACATCCATATGGACGTTTGTACTGTGTGTTACTCACACTCTTCTTCTCTCCTGCAACCATTCGCCCTGCAAACACACACATTGAGACTCACACACTGCTTGTATGAGAATAAATACATATGCTAATAAAAACAGACTTGTCATTTTGCAACATAAAAAGAGACGTTTTCTTATTCTGCCTCAAAGAACACATAGCACTGTCACAAGATAGAATGCGTCATGTGACACTTAAGCATTACAGCCGTGTCTTACCCAGAAACTCTAGCTGACTTGTCAGTTTTATGTAGCTCTTATGGCAGAATGATTAACACTTATATAACTTTATAATGACGCTTGAAACACAAAAAGACATACCAACAACCGTTACACAACAAACACTTCCCAGTCCACAGTGACATGAATTACATACATGCAAATGAGCATTAATCTATACTGTATCATCACAGTTTCTGTACCAATGCAGGTCATGCATGTAGCGACGACTGCTACACAGACACAAAAGTGACGTTTACAGACAAAGACACCATCTTAGTCACATTTGACTTGAAGTGGCCTGTCATTTAGCCACAACTATTGACATAATTTGATGTAATCTGTCACTTTTTCAAATCTTAAAGCATCAGGTAGTGCACTATCAAGTTGTGAGATCCATATGACACCTACGATAGTGTATCTGAGGCATTATGACAGGTCACACGGCGAGAAAAGTGATATGCATCCAACAGCTCTTACCTATTCTAAAAATATGAGCTACAACATACACATCTTTGCGAAGATCGCTACTTCCCAAATCCTTAAAAAAAGACAAACGTTTCATTGAGCAACATTTACTAGATTACATGTACCAAACATTTCTCTAAACCTTCTCTGTTTAAAAGTTACTATTTAATCGATCAAATAAAAATGAAAATTAGGGTTGTCAGTTTCATGTAATGTACTGCTATTAAATACACAAAAACAATGCAATGCAATATAATGCAACAAAACAATAGTGATAAAATAAAAGAAAGAACAAAACAAAACAAAACAAAAAACAGAACAGAACGAAACAAAACAAAACAAAAAAAAACAGAACAAAACAAAAAACAAAACAGAACAGAACAAAAAACAAAACAGAACAAAACAAAACAAAACAAAAAACAGAACAAAACAAAACAGAACAAAAAATAAAAGAACTAACAAAACAAAACAACAACAGGAGCACAACAATTTAAATATTTGGGTGTTCATGACATTATATCCTGATAAAACAGCTAAACAAAACAATATTTCCTAATAATAAAACAATAAATCCTTTTTGTAATGTTGATTTAATGTCTTGCCACAAAAATCAAATTTCTTAAATTATATAAATTTGGCAGCAAATGCAAACTGTTGAGAAAACAACTAAAATAGTTATTTTCTCACATCGCAAAAAACAAAAGACACAATTAAATTAAAAACCTTACAGATTTTCAAAAATAATGTTCAGTCAAGGATAACTATTTATCGACAACAGCACCAGATCCATTTGATGCCAAAACAAGCAAAAAGGACCAAGGACACGCCCTTGGTGCACCTCGAAAAAGTCCATACTTACAACAAAGAGTGTACACTGCCTCTCAGTCTTCTCTGGAGACTTAGGTAGCCCTTGCTTATTGAGGCGCACAAAGAACCTCTCACTGCACAGAGAGAAAGAGAGAGACGGTCAGGTTCATCTCAGACACGCCATGAAGCATAAGGAATCACAGCAAGACTAGTGTGAGCGTGAGTGTGTACATGCGCGTCCACAACTGCATGTGTTAGTGGGTTTCCTCTGACACTTGTGCTAGGTAATTACAAGGAGAGGCCCATTGAGGCTCAATATCTCCTCCATTCTCCTTCACTTTCACTAAGTGCCCTGGGGCGTCACTCGTTCTGAATAATTTACAACGAGGAGGGGTGCCTGAGCAGTACACTCCCTAACATGAGTGGCGAAAGAGAAGGAGGGAGAAAAAAAGAGACAGAAACCAATGAAAAATTCAACAAACACATCAAGGCCGTAGTTCCATCATGGATGTGAAACTAAAACATCCCTCAGGCTGATGTAGACTAGTAAACAGATGCATTGACGTCACAGCCGAATTTAATTCCAGATATTAGTTCCCAGCAGTGGCACGATCAACGTAATGATAACATCATAAAAATATACTCAAGGTAAACGCACTGAGGGATGACTGGTTGGGGTTGGAGACGTCTTTCAGACAGCTAGAAGGAATACAGCGATTCATAATTAATGAAATCGAGGTCAGACTGAATTTTTTCTGTTTTTTTGCTAGATCTGATGGAATTTAGTGAGGAGTCAACAGTGACAGACTGTTGTTGCACTCAAACTTACAACCTTTTGATTACTAACTCAAATGTCTATGTATTTAAAGGTTAGTTCACCCAAAAATTATGTCATTTATTACTCACCCTCATGTCGACCTTTGTTCACCTTTGGAACACAAATTAAGATATTTTTTGATAAAATCCGATGGCTCAGTGAGGCCTCCATTGCCAGCAAGATCATATCCTTTTTCAATGCTCAGAAAGCTACTTAAGACATATTTAAAACAGTTCATGTGTCTACCTTAATATTACAAAGTGACGAGAATATATTATGAAAGTCACTACTTTTTGTGTGCCAAAAAAAAACAAAATAGCTACTTATAATAGCTCAACAATATCTAGTGGGCGATTTCAAAACACTGCTTCATGAGGCTTCGAAACTTTACGAATCTTTTGTTTTGAATCAGTGGTTCGGAGCGCGTATCAAAGTGCCAAAGTCACGTGAACTATTGAAATTTCGAAACACTTATGATGTAACAAAGCCTCGTTTACTTAAATCATGTGATTTTGGCGCTCTGAACCACCGATTTGGGAAAAAAGATTTGTAAAGCTTTGAAGCTTCATGAAGCAGTGTTTTAAAATCACCTATCACTAGATATTGTGGAATAAAGTCGCTATTTTGTTTTTTTATTTGTTGCACAAAAAGTATTCTCATAAAGTATTCTTAATAACATTAAGGTTAAACCACTGTAGTCATATGAACTGTTTTAAATATGTTTTTAGTACCTTTCTGGGCATTGAAAAAAGAAAATGATCTTGCTGTTAATGGAGGCCTCACTGAGTTATCATATTTCATGAAAAATATATTAATTTGTGTTCTGAAGATGAACGACGGTCTTACGTGTGTGGAACGACATGAGGGTGAGTAATAAATGACTGAATTTTCATTTTTGGTTGAACTAACCCTTTAAATATTCAAGAAGATATTTTGAAGAATGTTTCAGCTGTTTTTGTTAGTACAATGAAAGTGAATGGGGTCCAAAACAAGACAACATTGGACCCCATTCACTTTCATTGTAAGGAAAATTAGATCTTTTTCAAAATATCTTCTTTAGTGTTCATACAGGTTTAAACAACGTGAGCATGATTGAATAATGACAGAATTTTCATTGGTGGGTGAATTAATCATACTTTAGTTCAATAAAAGATTTGAGATTGGGTGTCTAGGGTCAGAGATGGCACCTGATTGGTCGCATTTCCCTGCTGTCATAGACAGAGAAGAAGACTTCCAACTCCTCCCCCAGGTTTGAGCTCATCATGCTCTTCATCTGAAGGAACAGGTGGTGCATACTGGCCTGCGGGGGAGCCTCGCGTCTACGATGACGTCTCTCCATCTATTTAAAAGAAAACATAATTTCAATGACAAAGACATTTACAACAATAAGATCACTCAAAATGTTACAAAACAGTACCCCAATACCTACCACGCCTGCACATACTGTATCTCTGTGTAAGATACTAAATTTGTCTGTTGTTAAAATATATTTCTTTGCTAGACACCATAGATATCAAATTATAATAACTTACATTAACATTTTTATGTTATATAAGGTAAAAACAGACCCCAGCACTGTGGTTTTATATTTAAGCTTTGGACCTTTCTTTTGTTGTTCTGAAAAACAAAGAACCTTCAAAAAGGCACTTAACCCTGTGGACCCACATTGGTGTCTTTTTTGCTTGCGCCCTCACTTCCTACTATCCATGCTTTAAACGCTCTCTCTAGTCTAGTACATCCACACCCACATCTTGTTCTCTGTTGTTTCTTTCCTTCCTCCTTTAACCCCTACCCCCACACCTCTGCCCACCCATGGACCAGTGAAAACTGGGACACGTGTGGTCAGGGTTGCAGCTCAGAAGAATGAGAATTTTGTGAATTTTAACTACATTGGAGTCGTCTCACTAGCGCTCTTCTAAAAACCTAGTGAGCTAGGCATTTTAAGGCATTATAGAATTCTCCTGATACAAAGGCTTAACTTAATAATGCAGACTACTAAGATACTTTCTTCTAGCGGAATTCAAATGCAGAACTGTATGTTTCCTTTGCAGAGAATTAAATTCCATAATGCAATAATTTATGAGAAAAGTATTTTATTTTATCATAGCATTAAGTATAGATAAAGAAGTTAAAAATTATTAATAATAAAATAAAATATTTTACCCCAAATTTGTGTGATATGTATATTTAATACTGATTATAGTTATAAGTATATAAGTAGTTATAAAACAATAGAATTTATACCATTTAAAATAACAAATATTTATTTTATTTATAGCATTTTAAATAAATAATAATAAATAAATTAAAATAAAAAATATGTTTATTTAATACTGATAAGTAAGCAATGGAATTATAATAAAACAAAAGTATTTATGGTATTTTAAATAATTAAAATAACATGTATTTTNACATGTATTTTAATCATTTATAATATGTATTTAAGATATTTAATAATAAATACATTAAAATAAATAAATACAAATTTATAATAAAATAAATTAATAACTTAATCAAATAAAAAATGTATGTGTGCTATGCCATACTGAGAGGCATTGTTAAAAAAAAAACACCATTTATAGTATTAAAAATAAAACAATAAACAATTTATTATAAAATAATAAAACAAAACAAAACACAAAAACAAAATAAAAATAAAACAAAACAAAATCACAAACTATGTTGTTTCATGTCAGTTAGGATGCTCCCTTAGAAGGCAACTGCTAAAGTAGGCAGTAATAAAGTAATTAACTTAATCAGATAAAAATAATTGATGTGTGCTATGCCATACTGAGAGGCACTGTTAAAAAAAACACCATTTATAGTATTAAAAATAATAAAATAAAATAAAATAAAATCACAAACTATGTCGTTCCATGTCAGTTAGGATGCTCCCTTAGAAGGCAACTGGTTGTGTAGGCAGTAGGCAGCTCAGTAGGTTTTGGAACAGATATTATATTCCAAAGATCTGTACTCAGACACTGTTGTGGCTTTGAGAGATCTGAACCAATTGTGCCAATGATGCTGCATGTATGCCAAATTATAAGGGCAGGAAACTGCATGCGTGAAGTGTCTCTGCAGTTTGCAAACAGCCTGTTAATGTGCCATTTAGCATTTCTCTCTTGTTCTTAATTACTATCATTTCCCTATGCACAGGCGACTGGAGGTGTGTGTGTGTGTCTCTTTGTTAAAACAGAGGACGAAGCACTCGAGAGAGAGCCTTGGCGTCGGGTCGAGCTGCAGTTGCCATAGTAACACAGCAAAGAATATGGGCGGCAGAGGAGGGAGGTGAGGTGACTCATGGGTAATGGGAATGTGTATGTGTGTGTGTGTGTGTATGCATGTACGTGAGCGTGAATGTATGACTACCCACCAGCCGATACAGCTCTGTGATGCTGATCTCATCAGGGTCCACCATGCCGAAGTCCCTCCTGGGGACCAGATCCAAACCCAGCTGCCTGTCACACACAAATATACACATTTTATTCTACCCATCAAATCTCACCATGGTTATTACAGTTTTGCATTTAATACTAGTTTTAGATTTACTTTTAATTTCAGTTTAGTTTAGCAATAGATTTGTTAGTTACACTTTAATTTTTATTTCATATTTTTTTATATTTTATATATACTGTATAAATACATACATAATATTGATAGATATGATTTTAATTATTTTTTAAATTTAGATTTAATTATTTTTATAATTAAATAATTAATTAAATTACATGATATTAAACTTATCTAATGAATTGCAATTAATTAATATTAGCTGAGAAAAGCAGTCAAACATGCCATAACCGCAGGATATTTGTTTATTTTTAAGATTTATTTTTGGCGTTTTTGCCTTTATTATGATAGGACAGTTACTTGACAGGAAGCTAAGTAGGAGAGAGAGAGAGGGGGACGGGATCGGGAAAGGACCACGAGCCGGGACTCGAACTCGGGTCGCCCGAAGCACATTGGGCGCTACATATCGACGTGCTGCCCATGAGGCCATCGGTGCCGACAACCGCAGGATATTTTTATTTTGCAGTCTTTATTTTATTTCAATTAATGAAACTGATTTTAAATCAACAGTTTTATTCAAATCTTTTACTCTAATAATTGAATTCATAAAACTATCAATTAACAATTTATTAAAATTTTCTGGATTCTGTTTTATGATTTAATACAAATCTGAAAATTCCTTTCAACAGAGGTTTACTGTTAAAATTAAAACATGGACAAAAATTGTCTGATGTAAATAATGTTTTAAACTATTATTATTGATATTACTTAAGAAGTACAATAGTTATATATTTCTGTCATAATCTGAAACATAGCTTTCCTGTAGCTCAGTGGTTAGAGCATGGCACTAGCAATGCCAAGGTCATGGGTTCGATCCCAGGGATTGCACATACTCCGATACAAATGTATAGTATAATGCAATGTAAGTCGCTTTGGATAAAAGCGTCTGCCAAATGCATAAATGTAAATGTAAATAATTTCTTCAAGTTAAACCAAACTTTAATTTTGTTTGTCATAAAGGCCTCTGAGTTTCTATGTGTGTATATGACGACTATAGTTTAATCAAATGAAATGGTAAAATGCTCGTGAAGTGATTCAAATTCATGTGTTCGCAGAACATGCAGACTTCAGATTTAAATAGCAGTGTTTCTGTTTAATATTTACAGACACTAGTCCATATTGCAACTTGAAATGTACAGCCATACTTTTGATTTATTAATCCAAATTTTGCCAAATTCCATGACATTCCTCACTACAGTAAATTGGATTCCGTCCGCATTTTCCACATCATAATCATAGGATCATAGGACCCTATTTATGACAACAACCCAAGTAATTATCAGACAACAATCCGCAGTAACTTTCACGAAGCATGAATCAAATGTGAGAATAATCAGTTTCATTGTAAACCCTCCAAAATGACAATGTACTGAGAGACACGAAAAAACCATACGTAACACGTCCCACTCGTTACTACCATCTGCGACTCTTTTTTTTTTGAGAAAAACAGCATATAAGCATTTGAGCACATGGCTGACAGATTGCCCAGCATTTGCCGGCAGTTCATCATGGCCGTCCCCGCCACTGCGTTCCACCCACTGTTTTTATGTATACTGCACAATACATTTGCAATCACTAAAAAAAATAACACAATGTGGCAATGACAGGAAAGCAAATCTCTAATGGCATAAATGAATCAAACTGAATGATTATGCATGGCATTAAAGCTGTCACAATACCCAAAATTTCAGTATTCGATACCAATACCATCATGATAATGACAGAATTTGCTCTTGAGGTGTATCTAACGGTATAACTCACTCATTTCCCCAGTCCAGCCGTGCCGTGATGTGCTGTTTGATGTCACTCAAGCGGTCGTGAGTGAGGTGACCCACTAGAACCTGCTGCCGCAGCTCTAATATCTCATTCATCACATGCCACAGTCTGTGAAAGAGATCCCCTTCATTTCTCTGAGAGAGACAGAAAAAACAGAGTGGGTGACATAAATGTTTTTTCCTTTTAGTTTTAATTTAGTAAATTAGCTCTTAAAAAAATATCATCTAGTTGGCTTCAAATCATCAAGTCATCAATATATATATACCAAGTCATTTTTTCCAGTCATTTGTAATTTCTGGATAAGTGAAAAATATATATATATATAGCTGCGAGCAGCAATTATTGGGGTTCAAGCACTAAGACCTTTAAGCACATGCGTAAAAAGGTATTTTGTTTTAATTAGAACGCCTGTAACCATCTCGATCATAAATGGAAAAGACAATTTACCGCCAATACAGGCAATTTATCATAGGAAAAATATGTTTTTAACAGAAATGCTGAGCCAAAACACTAGGTCTAGGGCTCTAAAGTCAAACAGGCCCAGCGAGTTTCATTCCGATCATCCTCCATTAACCTTGTCTGAAAGCTGCTCAGATTTCATTGGCCGATGGCGGACATGTTTTTTGAGATATGTCAATACTCATAGGCAATCATGGCACCTAGGACAAAGACACTGCATGCCAATTTTAAAGTCAATTGGACTAACGGTGAAGTAGTTATTGACGTTTTCATGTTTTTTTCCTGTTATAGCCCCACCAAGTGGCCAGTCGTGGCATCCATTTTCACGTGACCACAGAATGAGCTCTTACATAGGTGTGCTGAGTTTGGTGAAAATATCTCATTCCCGAGTTATAGACATTTTAATGAAAGTGGCTCTGCCCACATGTTTTGGTGGCCCTTAAAGTATTAGTTCACTTTCAAATTAAAATTTCCTGATAATTTATTCACCCCCATTGTCATCCAAGATGTTCATGTCTTTCTTTCGTCAGTCGAAAAGAAATTAAGGTTTTTGATGAAAACATTCCAGGATTTTTCTCCTTATAGTGGACTTCAATGGCCTCCAAACGGTTGAAGGTCAAAATTACAGTTTCAGTGCAGCTTCAAAGGGCTTTAAACGATACCAGACGAGGAATAAGGGTCTTATCTAGCGAAACGATCGGTCATTTTCGAAAAAAATACGAGGAATAAGGGTCTTATCTAGCGAAACGATCAGTCATTTTCGAAAAAAATACAACTCTATGTGCTTTATAAACACAAATGATCGCCTTGCACGTGCTTCTGCTTTCTGTATTCTTCAAAAACCTTAAGCTGTATATCCTATGCCTTCCATATTCAACTTACGGAACGAACGCAGCGGCAGTTTTGTTTTTTCCCGCAAGTAGAATAGAATATATTTTTTCGAAAATGGCAGATCCTTTCGCTAGATAAGACCCTTATTCCTCGTCTGGTATCGTTTAAAGCCCTTTGAAGCTGCAGTGAAACTAATTTTGACCTTCAACCGTTTGGAGGCCATTGAAGTCCACTATAAGGAGAATAATCCTGGAATGTTTTCATCAAAAACCTTAATTTCTTTTTGACTGAAGAAAGAAAGACATGAACATCTTGGATGACATGGGGGTGAATAAATTATCAGGAAAATATTATTTGAAAGTGGACTAATCCTTTAAGGACTGTGAATAGAAATGACAACTTTTTTGATAATTATTGACAACCAGACACCAGAGAATCTTGCTGCACTGGTTTGGTTCCTATCGGGCTAAAAACCTAGGACCAGATCGCAAAAGTAGGTTTTTCAAAAAAAAATAAAAAATTCCCAAATTCCCCAAAATTTCATTTAATCGAATCCGAAGCAAATGACGATCAAATCTGAGGCATGCATTTGTCCACCCTGAGCCAAGGATTCCAATGATATATGACACTCATACTTTTCACCGCTGTAGCGCCCCCGTCAGGCCGATCAGGGCGAGCCTTGCTGACGTTGTGTTTGGTCTGCCTGATCACTTTTAGGAAAGAATGCTGATTTTTAGAACTTTTAACAACTATGCGCTTGAACCACTAAAAAAAATCTTAGGCTTAAGATTTAATAAATTACATGATATTTCCAGGTTTCCCATGACCTTGTGAACCATGTAAAAATATCTATTCCTAATAAATTCAAATTCAAATTAAATTTGTTCAGTGTAACACAAAGAGTGATATTTACCATGTAGAGCTGCTTCCACATGGTGCCCCAGTCTCTCAAGGTCATAGTTATCTCTGTAATGACCGAGTCCTCTGTGGGTATGACGGTCTCAAACTGCCTGCAGGGCAAGACACACAAACATACATTCACACACTCATCTGCACAAGTCGAGGAAGGAGAGCAGTGACCTCACATGACCCTGAGGAGTAACACTGACTCACGAGGACATGTCCGCAAATACATTTGCAATGGCTTGTGGGATAGTGAAGGCTCCTGTCACTTCAATACAGCAGATGTGTCATTTTGCAAATAGCACAAAAACGGTCTCTAGTAGCACTTCAGTGTTTTTCTCAAGGGCACTAGTGGCAGGTCAAAGGTGAGATTTCATTAGCCGGCCAGTTCATGGGTCACCAATTCCTGGGATCGAACCCATTATCCCTTACTTTAACTGATTCTAAACTGTCTTTCTTTCAAATAAATGCAATAACAATATCATTTACATTTTTAGTTATGGCTTAATTGTCCAAATACTGTACATGTAAGAATTACCATTATTTA
>RJVU01047120.1:5034760-5050472 GCA_003731715.1 Anabarilius grahami | reverse complement strand
GACTCATACCCTTTGTTCTTGACGTGGGCATTCTTGAGGTGAATATAGGAGCTTGGGAATATTCCCTGGGGAGAAACCACAGAAAGGTATTTAACGAGCCAATTACTGCATGTAAAACACACAAGAGTAAACAAACATAATATAAATGTATATAAATATGCTGAGATTCAAAGCAGAGGGAAGAGGTACAGATGAATCGAAAAGAACAGACAAAAATAAAGGAATCGTTTCAATTTTGCACACTGTTACTGTCAACCATGCAGTGACGTAGGATAGCTCTCACCTTTACATTTGGATTCTTCGTGATGAATCCTCTGTACCATCCTATAAAATGCCATTTATAATTATTTCACACTTTCAACAGCATTTCAACAGCATAATGGATTATATATTATATAATCCATTTCCAAACCATTAAAACTTTAAATATGTGACACTAAAAAATATACTGGGTTCACTAAGGGTGTTTCTTCAACTCTGGGCACTTTTGACCCTGTGGACTTATATAGAATATATACTAGTGAGTCGGTAGGTATATTGGAAAAAACTGACATTTTTTCTGCGATATGTAAACCATTTCACCAGATGACTTGAATAGCTGGAAAGAATTAATAATTCTCGAATGACTGGGGTGATTTGAGTGCATCTGCATAGAAAATAATTTCAAGCACCAATAAAGCAAAGATATAAAGGAAATAAACAAGGCTTTATGTTTTTCAGGCAAGTCTAACAGTATTCAGGTAGAGAAACTGTCAAATGTAAAATAACACTGCATAGACTTAACTGTATAAATGAAATATCTTTAAATTAATCTTTGTTAAAGCTACAAAAGTGTTTGTTTTTTTCTTTGTCTTTTGTTGTTTGATTAACATTAATGAAACAAACAGCAGAAATGGGCATTTTGCCATAAAGAGAAATTAATTCGGTGTTCACGTGCTGTCCGAATTGAGTTCTCTTTTGCGTCTACTTGCTCTTGAATGCTTTAAACTCGCTTAAATGTTTAAACTGTCAGGGAATACAAAGCACGTATGTTGATGCTGAAACAAAATATATTGTGCAGCCCTACTAGTGAGAGTGTGAAAAGTGTGGTTTATGAGACTTGTTTTGATTTGTTTGCTAGCAATGTCCAACAGTGCATATCTAATGAGAATTCTTTAATTATTGTAATTTTTCTGAACCATCATTGTTCTGAACCAACGCAGTTTAATTTCCAACACATTTAATAGCATTTTTTGTGGTGGAAATGACATTTGAAAAAAAAAAAAACTATTATTAAATTATAAACTCACAATTAAATTATATTTTTACACTTCATAATTTAACATAATTACAACCCAGAACTGACACAAAATATAATATTTAATCTTCATGTGATATTTACCTTGATGTTTTCTTCAAACATAAAATGTCTCATATTTCTTTACTTTTGTCAAAGTTGTTCAAGTAAAGAATTTGATAAAACTTCATTAAAATTGTTGGTTGTGGTGAAAATTAAACTAAGGGACAGTCATAATGTGTGTAAAAAATAGTTTTTCAAGTAAAGTTTTCATATTTTGACTGAAAGGTCTTCAATTAAAAAACAAATCTATACAAATCTATAAATAATTGCCATTAAAAGTTAACAAAATTGTTCAGTCAATTAGTTTAGTTTTTAACATTAAATAAATAAATACTGTTTGTTAAAAATCATACCCTGGGACATTAAAGTGTCCATAGTTGAAGAAGCACCCATAAAAAAAGATGTAAACAACATAAGAATAGTAAGAATTTACCCATCAACCACTCAGATATCATACCTGCAAACTCCAAAGTGGTGAAAAAGGTGACATGTCTACAAAGTAAGTAGTAGTAGGGGGGTCTGGGGGCATTGTCCCCCATGAGAAGATGTTTGTGATTTTAACATATAAACTAAGCATTCTGGTGCACTCTGACAAGAAAATAAGTGGAAAAAACAACATTTGCTTCAAGTAAAAAAATAAAAAAATAAATAAAATACATTCATTGACACTAGGGCTGGGCATTGACACAAATTTCACAGTTGGATTTGATTTTGATTCAGAAGCTTGCGATTTGATTTCAATTTGATTACCTTCAATCCAATAATGATTAATTTGGGGCCCATCAGGTACAGTACATGGCAAATTTCCTCAAAGAAAAAATCTCTCTCAACTAATGCTGTAAACTATACAGGGAACCACAGCTATTGTAAGCTATTTGCATATAAATTACACATAAAGAAGTTTTTATAATAACATTATTATAAATTTTTAATGACATAACTATGTTTCTACTCGTTTTTAATATCGGCCTAAACATTTAAATGGTGGCTGTCATAAAACGGCTTTCAGTATTGAAGCACATAAGTACAATAAATATGCAATAGCCTATAGTCACAGTGGATATATATCAGAATGCTCCTCTTTAAGTTCATTTTTGTAGCTGATTAACGCGTTTTTGGACATTGAATGGCTTTTTTTAGGTAAATGTGACATTTTTACAAGCTGTTTTATTGATGCTTTTCTGCGGTTGAAACACTGATTGATCGATTAACGTGACATAATACAGATTTCAGTAAGTTGTACTGTATCTTTCATCATACCTTCGGATATTCATTCATGTTTATTTTGTGTTGTAAAGCAGAAGAGATGAACGGTTCACGTGCGCTCTGTGTGAACTGAAGCGCTGCAGCGATGTGTCAGTCACGCCAAGAAAGATCACGACAGATCGAGAGACGTCTAAGGTCTGCAGTCCATGGGAAAGTAGCCCATTTTTGATTCTTGTGAGGTTTATTGTGCCTGCAAATTCATCCTGACACCCCACCCTCCTCGAAAAAAAAAACTCTTCGGATCTACACGATTCACATAAATTACATATTTTGATTCAGAACGGCAAATTTCGCCGAAAAGCGACTAGTTTGCAGGTATGAGATATTTTGAGAGAGTTGAGAGAGGAATCAACTGTAAAGAGGGGTGTTAAAATCTACAACCAACTGACTGCATATCAACAAATAAATTCAACAGAATTTGTCTCTATAGCTAAAGATCTACAGTTCTAAAGAAGTTGATTGTCAGCAACACAACAACAACATTGACTACCTTCACATTTCTCCAAAATCTGCACTGTGTCGCCGATCTCCAGCGGGAGTCCATGCTGAACCATTCCTCGAAAATTTGCCAGCACTGTGGGAAAACAAGCAAACAATGAGTAAAACAACATGCGATTCATGAGTAAAGTTACAGTTTTGACAGACCACAAGGTGACAAAACCATCTGTCTTCACAAAACTTTGCATGAAATCCATCTTTAGTTGGATTTCATAAACATTACATTCAATATTCACTGTGAATTTTAAAGTCATTCTTGAATATCACCCAACCCAGCTCACATTTCCTTATGAAAAATAAACCATACTATGCTTAGATCTGCACTTCTAACATTATCTCACTGCTCTTAAATAAACCCTGAGTCACCTCCCAAAGCACAAGTTACATAACAAGTACAAGATCTCTCCACACAGGAGCACATAGGCTCAATCTATCAACCACTTTCTGCATCCATATGCGTACACTCTTTATGCACAAATATGTTAATTTTGAGTGCTCATTTGCATATCAACTGGGCTAGGAAACTATCTGACATGGAAATAAATAAATAATCATATGCATAAACAAAACTGACAGAGATCTGACACTGCTCAGAGGTTAAGCAGGCTGCAAAAACAGCCACGTCAGCCTTTAAAGACGAGATGTGTTGCTGTGCTCACTGCCTGTCAGAGATGTGATGCAAATGCACAGCATTCGTCCTGAACCCACAAGAGATGTTGCAAGTAGGGAAGGGCAACCATAGATTTGTATACATAGATGCCACATTTGACCGCTCCAGACACGTCAACATGACCGCCATCTTGTAATGTCAGCATGTCGTCACTCAGAATAGGAATCAATGATGCCACAACATTGAGTAGCTTCTGGTTGTCAAACAGCTGAGATTTAAATTCCCGAAGAAATGGGATAACCTTTCACAGGTGAGAATATGTTGTTTGTGTTTTTATATGTATTGACTATTAAAGGTGCAGTATGTAATATTTTCTGTCCGCTAGAGGTCGCTAGAGGCCTATTCAAAACAAAGGCGTAGCTTGATGACGGCAAGTTTGAGCGCGGAATCTTGGGACATGTGGTTTTCACCTCAACGGCCGGTGGAAAAAAATCGGGATAGGACTCGAAAAGAAATCATGTTCATGGATGTGATTATTAACGTTATTGTAGTATGAAGCAGAGCAGGACCGAGTGTTGTGGGAGATGAATGAGGCCACTGGAGCGATTGCGCAACAAGCGCCTCACGAGCAGCGGAATTTTTATTATGCCACAGTCGCCGGCACCACTTCCGCTTTTCCGGTCATGAGTATGAGGTAAAGCAGCTCTGTTTATTATGTTAGATACATTTGACTGTGTTGAAAATGTTATAACATTACTCTGTGCGTTTGCTCGGCGGCTGCTGTGAGACACTTGTTGCACACTGCAGTAAGATAGATCGATTTTAGAATATCATTAATAAATGCTGGATGGCTTGTGTTGATAAATGGCATGCAAATAATTTTAAAGCATATGATGGAGAAAATTCTGTATTACTAAAAATAAAGCTGCATCTGATTATGCTATGTTAGCTACTTCACAAAATATGTTTTTCTCACAAAAATTTTTTTTAGAAAATTAGATTTAAACAATAAGCTTAATTAAATAGTTTAACTAACTAGTTTTCTGTCTATAAATATATCAAAACAGTTGTTCTCTTGTCTATTAAAACATGTAATATATTAAAGCGTCTTTGGTGATTCCATGGTTTCTACAAAATAAAACCAGAAACCGAGGGTAACGAGGGTATGACGCAATTGACAGGCGACTCCTCACACGTCACGAAGTCTTGGTTAAAATTGCAATTTTCTCACTATTTAGAAAAAAATGCAAACATTTGGGATATTGTAAGTACTCAAGTGAACAAAATATATAACACTGGCCTAGTGGTTTTTGGATATTTTACTGCAAAATTTTTACATATTGCACCTTTAACTAAATATTACCATACACAATATTATACTATGGTAACTTTGTAATGTCATGTTAGCCGACGCCTTTGTCTTGTTGTATTGTGTTAGTTTATCAAAATCATCTGCTGAAGTCTATATAGATATTCATTAGGGGTGTAACGAGACAGCTCACGAGACGAGATGAGACACGAGATGGAGTTCAAGAGAACGAGACGTGAGTGTTTACATACACTACCGTTCAAAAGTTTGGGGTCAGTAAGATTTTTTTATGTTTTAAAAGAAGTATCTTCTGCTCACCAAGCCTGCATTTATTTGATTAAAAATACAAACAAAAACAGTAATATTGTGAAATATTATTCCAATTTAAAACAGCTGTTTTCTATGTCAATATACAGTAAAGTGTAATTTATTCCTGTGATCAAAGCTGAATTTTCAGCATCATTACTCCAGTCTTCAGTGTCACATGATCCTTCAGAAATCAATCTAATATGATGATTTGATGCTCAAGAAACATTCATTATTATCAATGTTAAAAACAGTTGTGTACAAATTTTTTCAAAATTTTTTGATGAATATTAAGTTCAAAAGAACAGCATTTATTTAAAATAGAATATTTTCTAACATTATAATTGTCTTTACTGTAACTTTTGATCAGTTTAACTCATCCTTGATGAATAAAAGTATTGATTAATTTTATTTCTATCCCCCAAAAATAAAATTAAAATTCTTACTGACCCCAAACTTTTGAACGGTAGTGTTTAATGTTACAAAAGATTTAGATTTCAGACAAATGCTGAACTTTCTATTCATTATTGGTCATGAAATAATAATGTAAATAACTGTTTTCAACATTGATAATAATCATAAATGTTTCTTGAGCATCAAATCATCATATTAGAATGATTTCTGAAGGATCTTGTGACACTGAAGACTGGAGTAATGATGCTGAAAATTCAGCTTTGATCACAGGAATAAATTACACTTTAGAGTATATTGACAGAAAACAGCTGTTTTAAATTGGAATAATATTTCACAATATTACTGTTTTTGTTTGTATTTTTAATCAAATAAATGCAGGCTTGGTGAGCAGAAGATACTTCTTTTAAAACATTAAAAAAATCTTACTGACCCCAAACTTTTGAATGGTAGTGTAGTATTTTTAGGAAATCCTCAATGACGAAATACATGACTAGAAAAATAGTCTGCAGGTGATTTGATATATTTAAACAAATCATCTTGTAATGAATGTCACTTCAGTTCTACTTCCTGAGTATGAATTATCATATGCAGTAAAAGACAACAATACTCAAGCACTGTAAAAGGTTTGCCACAAACTGGCTCTTCAGACCTTACTGTACATGAACTATGAGTTATGACAGATTTGTGAACAATATTTGAGAGAAATAGGCCTTTTGTGTACATAGAAAAAGTCTTAGATCTTTGAGTTCAGCTAATGAAAAATGGGGGAAAAAACAAAAGTGTTGCGTTTATAATTTTGTTCAGTGTATAAATATCCTATTTAACCAATGAATTTTCCACAGTCTTTTCCATGATCAATCATATGGAATTACTGGATTAAGGATTTTTAATAATCATTTTGATTCAGATGAATCATTTGTCAACCAGAAAAGAACAACTTCAAAACTGCTTACAAACAAGTCTGACGCACATAGCAACGCCCTGGCAACAACCTACAAGCATCATAGCGGTGAGTTTTGCATGGACAAACAACAGTCACACTGTCTTCAGGAAATGCACAAATCTACTTCACAGAGTCAAATATTAAATTGCATATAATTTTTTATTACAGCTTAAACCTCTATTTGAACCTCAGCCATCGCCAACGGGAGTGACAAAAGCTCTGTTGTAAGAGGACGGGCAAACCTGTTTGAGCTGTGCGCCTGTGCTAAACGCTTTCCCACGGTCCTGCTGTCAGCGCTGTGGACACACACTGCTGCTTGGCAGAGAGACAGGGCAGCCAGAGGCCCGTCTCGCATAACCCTTACCAGGTGCAAAGAGCCCTCCGGACCCCTATAACGCTGTCCCTGTGATTCAATCGTGTGGCTGTGATCTACAGGCATAATGCAGGAAGGTTCAGTCAGGTTGCTTCTGAGATAATGCGGCTGCTATTAGACATCTAAGCATTTTAGAAAGGTTAAGATGGCATTAATTAATGTGGCCACATTTAGAGACTGAATAATATTATGTACTTTCAGCTTTTAAATCTCTATGGATATGAGGAATATCACACACAGCACATTTCTGACATTTCTGAGATGTTTGGGAAAAAGGTCATGATGGACAGAGTGATTGTCCCTTGCATCACTCCTGTTGCTATGCTGACATGTTTGTTCTTAAGGTTATAATTAACAAAAATAATTTCCCCTCAAATTAGACTGTTATGAACTGTATATGAACAGTGTGTAACAATTAAAATTCAGTTATGCACAAAGCTTTCTAGCTTGTGCATTCATAATATAATCAGTATAGTATATGATGCACAAAATATCGGCTGATATTACAGATTTTTTTTAGTCAGCCAGTATTGTAGCCTATATAATTGTTCATTTCCCCTATTTTTACACGTATATTAAGTAATTATATAATCAGCAGATTGAAATATTGAATATACATTTTTTAAACTGTACATTATAATGCTGTGGTGCCTTAATTCACTTGTAGCAATTAAAACAACTTGTGTTTTATTTTTTATTTATTTGGACAAAATAGTTTTGAATTTTAATACAGACTATACTATATATTGGATAACCAATCATAACATGAAATAATTATAGTATTAAACAGAATTTTAAGTTAATAGCTGCATAACAAAATGAGCATAATTTTACTTTTTAGCTAAATATTTTATATTACAGTACCTGTAAAAAATTTGGAAACATTACAATTTTTTAATATTTTTGAAAGAAGTCTCTTATGCTACTCCAGCATATTACTCCAGTCTTCAGTGTCACATGATCCTTCAGAAATCAGTCTTAAATGCTGATTTGATGCTCAAGAAACATATCTTATTATTATTATCAATGTTGAAAACAGTTTTTGCTGCTTAACATTTTTGTGGAAACAATTATACCCTTTAAACATTTGCAGTAAGATTAAAAAAGAGAGAAATTAACACTTACTCATCAAGGATACATTAAATTGATCGAAAATGACAGTTAAGACATTTATAATGTTACAAAAGATTTCTATTTAATAAATGGTTTTAATAAATAAATGCAAATAAATGCAAATAAATGCTGTTCATTGAACTTTCTATTCATCAAAGAATCCTGGAAAAAGATAATAATAATAAATGTTTCTTGAGCAGCAAAATCATCATATAAGAATGATTTCTGAAGGATCATGTGATGCTGAAGACTGGAGTAATGATGCTGAAAATTCAGCTTTGATCACAGGAATAAATTACATTTAAAAAAAATATTCAAATAGAAAACAGTTATTTTAACTTGTAATAATATTTTGCAATATTACTGTTTTTACTGTATTTTGATTTAATAAATGCGGCCCTCGTGAGCATAAGAGACTTCTTACAAAAACATTAAAAAATTTTAATGTTTCCAGTATTTTGACAGGTACTGTAAATTAGACATGTGCCGGACTGGTATACGGTAATACGATATATCACGATAATGAACATGCATGATATTGTTATCGTGGACACTTCAAAATACTGTGAATAATAATTTATTACGAATTATTCCGATTTTTAAAATGCATTTAAGAATACTTTACCCATCAACCATTTAAAATGCACAACACAGCTGTATGCTTTGTCAAAGAGGCACGCACTGATGTAAACAAGCCCAATGTGCATGAGCAGCGCATGGCCGAACTAGTGAAGGAGACTGCGAGAATGCACATTCACACTCTGACAGCAGAAATGCAGTGGTTACCCCAGTAAAGCAGCTGCGCTACAGTTACTACAGTATAAATGTTATAAACAGCCATTCAGATTTTTGTATTCGCTAGTGTGTTCATCACAGCACCAAATACTTAAAGACGTATGGCTATTTATTTTCAAACTTAAACATTTTTATATTTTAATCTAGACTACAACATCTCCTAGACATTGTTTTAATACAATAAGGCTCCATTATTTAACATCAGTTAATTCAGTTAACATAAACTGACAGTGAAAAATACTTCTAAATGATTTATTAATCTTAGTTTCAACATTTAATAACACTTTATTAGAATCAAAATTGTAACTGTATTATGTAATGGACCTGAGCTAAAATGAAAAGTTGCATTTTTAAACAAAGAATAATAACTTCTGTAACAAATTTAGCTATTGCTCATTGATAATGTTAGTTAATGCATTAACTAACACTAACTAATATATAGGCTAACTAATCTATAGGTCTAATATATAAATAAAAAATTTATATAATATTATTTTAATATTACATTTTCTTAGCAACAATTTACTAGGGTTTACAATTTACAATAATAACTGGAAATTATACTAAAATGTAACTTTATGAATGTTATGAATTCATACAATGGAAAACATTACTAAATAGTTTGATACTTCAATAACTATCATTCGTGCAATTTTGACAAATCTAAAGCACAAGCACTAATCAAATTTGGCAAATGAAGGTACCATCAACTGGCCTCAAACATTCTCGCACTGCAGGCTTCATGGAAAATCCCACTGATCTGATCATCTGACACAATAAAAGTTTCCACAAAACACTTATCCTGTACAATCTGTAGTTCCATCATTACTTACTATATTTTACATGTACTAATGTATTCAACTTAAACGGCATTTATCACCATTATCAGAGACAGTAAAAGGCTGATGTCAGAGCGTTAATCCAGCAGCAGAATGAATCCCCTATAGACATTCAGAGCTCGCTGAAATCTGTCAGCATGTCATTGTGATGGATGGGTGTGCACACTAAACTCTCTTCATATTGCTTTTTGACGCTAGCTGTAATGTTGCATTGAGTCAGCCTCGAGAGAGGACAATGCCAGCCAAAGGCAGAGCACGATACTCTTGATACACAGAAATACCAACACAACACTTAGAATGCTAATGGAAGGGATTTTTGTAAGAGTACGTCTGGGATCAGGCCTGCAGTTTTTCTTGTAGTGAGTGAGGCTGGGATTGCACAACTAAATATTACATGGGATTGGACTACAATCGGAGAGATTGAACACAAGGATTTGGCTGGACAGCACCTAATGTAACAACACTGTTTGCTCCAATTAAAGGATTAGTTCACTTCAGAATTCAAATTTCCTGATAATTTACTCACCCCCATGTCATCCAAGATGTTTATGTCTTTCTTTCTTCAGTCGAAAAGAAATTAAGGTTAAGGAAAACGTTCAAGGATTTTTCTCCATATAGTGGACTTCAACAGGGTTCAATGGGTTGAAGGTCCAAATTGCAGTTTCAGTGCAGCTTCAAAGAGCTCTACACGATCCCAGATGAGGAATAAGGGTCTTATCTAGCGAAATGATCGGTCATTTTCTAAAAAAAATAAATTATTTACTTTTTAACCACAAATACTTGTCTTGCACAAGCTGCATTGCACCAAGGATTACGTAATCATGTTGGAAAGGTCACGCATGGCGTAGGCAGAAGTACCGAGCAAGTGTTAGCCTACAAAGAGAACGTGCAAAGATGAAGTCAAACGGCAAACAACGATGTTGAAGTTGGAGGAGAAAATGAGTTTTTTGCCCTACCGCGGTACTTCCACCAACATCACGCGTGGCCTTTCCAATGTGATTATGTAATTCGTGGCACTTCGCGGAACTAGTGCAAGATGAGCATTTGTGGTTAAAAAGTATATACATTTTTATTTTTAGAAAATGACCAATCGTTTTGCTAGATAAGGCCCTTATTCCTCGTCTGGGATCGTGTAGAGCTCTTTGAAGCTGCACTGAAACTGCAATTTGGACCTTCAACCCATTGGTTCCCGTTGAAGTCCACTATATGGAGAAAAATCCTGGAAAGTTTTCCTTAAAAACCTTAATTTTTTTTCGACCGAAGAAAGAAAGACATAAACATCTTGGATGACATGGGGGTGAATAAATTATCAGGAAATTTTAATTCTGAAGTGAACTAATCCTTTAAGCCTGTTTCTCCATTGACAGCCATTCAAAAAAATACCTGTAAGCTTTGTGGCGGTAACATATAAAATCACAAATATTTCAAGTGATTTTAATAACATTTTTGATCAAATGATTGTTTCATTTGGAACTTAATTTGAATTTAAAAGCCATGATTAAGCATAAGCATATATAATTAGAATTTATGAATGATTAAATAATAATAACAACAATGATTATTATTATTTATATTATTAAATATACAATTTATAAATTGTAATTATATATACATATATAATTAGTCTATAGTCTTTCACTTGTGGGAGAATGTTTTGAAAAACATTGATGACTCATCCTGCACTCTGGGGCGTGTCTATATTTTTGCTCAATCAAATGCACTCTAGAATGACAATGCCCTTTCCCCTGATACCACTTGCCCCTACAAAGGAAAGAGCAAATCCTGGTTCATGTTTCAATAAAAAATACGTCAAAACTATGCTCATCGAGCCATTTTTTAAAACTATAAAGACTGACATATGAAATAATAGTCTGAAAAATCTAATATTTGGAAATTGAACATTTTATTGAACCTTTAGACATTATTACTGTATCAAATATGATACATTAGGCTTTATAGGGTTAAGCTGGAAGCCTAGAAAATCTACAGGATGATGATAAAGCTTTTGGTTCATTTAATCACACATTAGGAGAGACGTGAGTTCAATATACTGGCCGAAAAGGGTTCAGCCATTCTCTAAAAACAAACTTTAATAAAAATCATTTATCAGAGGTACACCAGCAGTGCAGTTTTCTCATTTGATGGGTAATGATTCCCAGACTCAGCCCTTGTGTGCAGTAATGAGAATATTAGTTTTGATATTACATCTCTCACGCATTTTGCTTTGTTCTCTTCGCTCCCAGAGCACAACATCTTTCTATATTAACACTTTATTTGCATATAAAACAGTGCAGGTCCTATTGTAGTTCTACAAAAATAAAATGCCATCACTGTAAAGACATCTCACTTAAAATAAATACAGGCCACTTTTATGCACAAAGAACGTTTAGATTAACAAATCAATTCTGTCAGCAATCTACTATACAGGATTAGCAGGCTTAAAAAGAAGAGAAATAAAAAAAAAAGGTTTTTAACATCTCAATTGTTTTTCCTAGATATCAACACTATTAAATGAAGACTTTTGCGAGTTTTCCAGATTTGTCTCCAGAGAAATAAACCCCAGTAACCTCTATACTGGAGGAGTCAGGGCCTTTTTGACAATGATTCCTTGATAAAAGTGACTGACTTTTGTCAAAAGATGTTTCTAACACATCAAAATATATCCCGGCCTTTCCTATCCTAGCTTATTAATAAGCTCCCAAAAGTGTAAACACTGTGGCTCTGATGTAATATTGAAACATTGCTCTGTTTGTTTAAGAACCCCGACCATCCTGACATAGCAACAGTGGCTCAATAAATAGCGTGAGTTGGGAGGTGTGGCTATCTGTTCAACTGACCAATGAAAGATCGGTGAGTGTTCTGGAAACCTGTTTGCAAAGAGTCATTATTTGAGTAAAGATTGGCAAGTGAATAGCCTAAATCTTTTTTCCTTGTTTAATCTATTAAGAAATATCAAAAAAAAAAATCACAGTTTCAAAATTAAATAAGAGAGCATACTCAGATGATTTTCTGACAACCAAATGGAGTCTAAATGTGTTTGTAGTCTGCGTTCATTAGTGAAGCATGGCACTCAGATGGGAATGTCTCCTTGGAGCACAAGACGGCCGTTATTACCAAAATGCCCAGAGAGAGAATAACCGAGACGGAGAGAAAGAACTGGATGAGAGTGGTGAAAAACACACAGCAAACTCACTTTTGGGAATTGTTTGTCTTCGGCTGTCACTTCTGTAACAGAAGACAGAGAAACTGTACTGACAGTCTGAGAAAGTCTAGAGAATGTAGCACATTTCAGAACCGCATTAATGGCTTAGCTCTAGGGGTGTAACGATACTCTCATGTCACGATTCGATACATATCGCGATACTGAACTCACGATACAATATTATTAAGATACTCCAAGACATATGGTAATTGGTTGATTAAAATGCTACATTTTGTATTGCATTGGGGGTGGAAATTAATAGGCTTGGACTTGGTGCTGGTAACCCATGCAATGGTGACACCAAAATAAAAATATTCATGACTAAATATTCAAAATATTCATGACAAACTAATTATCCACGCTATAGCTGCTGTGCGTGAGCTGATATGCAAAACACCCAGAGTGAATTGAGCGCGCAGCAGCACAGACGCCCGAGCTTGTCGATCGCATCCCTTTTTCGTAGACATTGCTGGCAAGTTTGTAGTCCAGATATGGCAATAGCAAAGAAAGTAAAACGAAGAGCATATTACTAACGATAACTGTTAGTTTTGCTGATCGCCTACTTAGTACACATGCATCATTTGGATTAAAACTAAATCATATGTGCAAATAAAAACATGAACTGTTATGTGATTTATCCAAAATGATTGGTTCCCTACACTTTTACAGGAAGGCGGTACAGTAATCACATGATGTTTTCAAGAAGTTTTCTGTGCGCAAACATCTGAAGAATGCTCTCAGAAAGCTGCCTCTCAGACAGCATGTGAATAGACTATTAAACTTCTTGCACCTGAACGGACAAATTCACACAAAATTGACAAAATACCCAAATAGGCAAGTATCCTTGTGAAACATAAGTTGCGTCCCAAATGACGCACTATACACTATGTACTTATGCACATAGTGTATATGTAATCATCCATGTAGTGCGTGAATTGTATAAGGTTATTTTGTCATTAAAAATTGGAGTCTGACAGCCCCTTCCCCTCATCTACGTAATTAAAGCTGCGACAGATGAGTGCATGAAGTGTCCAACATTCCACACTTGGAGCGCATCATCCGGGTATTTAAAGTGCACTTTTTCTTTTTGGAATTTTCAGTGTGAACACACTACTCACACTATTTATACTTAAAAACGTCACAGAATAGTGCATAAGTACGCGAATTGGGACGCACCTATAGTCGGTTATGGCTTAAAGGTGCCCAAGAATGCTTATTCACAAGATGTAATATAAGTCTAAGGTGTCTCCTGAATGTGTCTGTGAAGTTTCAGCGCAAAATACCCCATAGATTTTTTTAAATTAATTTTTTTAACTGCCTATTTTGGGGCATCATTAACAATCCACTGATTTACGCTGGGCGCCGCCCCTTTAAATCGCGTGCTCCCTGCCACACGAGCTCTCGACTATATTACAGCGCATTTAAAAAGTTCACACAGCTAATATAACCCTCAAGTGGATCTTTACAAGATGTTCGTCATGCATGCTGTATGCATGCTTCGAATTATGTGAGTAAAGTATTTATTTGGATGTTAACGTTTGATTCTGAATGAGTTTGAGGCTATGCTCCGTGGCTAACGGCTAATGCTACACTGTTGGAGAGATTTATAAAGAATGAAGTTGTGTTTATGAATTATACAGACGGCAAGTGTTTAAAAATTAAAATAACGACGGCTCTCTTGTCTCCTTGAATACAGTAAGAAACGATGGTAACTTTAACCACATTTAACAGTACATTAGCAACATGCTAACGAAACATTTAGAAAGACAATTTACAAATATCACTAAAAATATGTTATCATGAATCATGTCAGTTATTATTGCTCCATCTGCCATTTTTTGCTATTGTCCTTGCTTGCTTACCTAGTCTGTTGATTCAGCTGTGCACATCCAGACGTTCTGCCCTTGTCTAATGCCTTTCATAATGTTGGGAACATGGGCTGGCATATGCAAATATTGGTGGCATACACCCCGACTGTTACGTAACAGTCGGTGTTATGTTGAGATTCGCCTGTTCTTCGGAGGTCGTTTAAACAAATGAGATTTATATAAGAAGGAGGAAACAATGGTGTTTGAGACTCACTGTATGTCTTTTCCATGTACTTAACTCTTGTTATTTAACTATGCCGAGGTAAATTCAATTTTTGAATCTAGGGCACCTTTAAGTGAACATAAACAGTTGAGAAAGAAAACACGTGTGTAACAGCATGTTGGATATGTGCAGTGTTAAAGTGACAGCAGCCTAATAAACCTGCTGCTGTCTTTACCTCAATGTTAATCTAACAACAAAAGTATGGAAGTAATTTAATGCCAAATGTTTTCGAAATAAAAAGCTTGTTGAATTGCACTAATTGAAAAAAAATATGCATTACATTAGCTGTGTTTGCATTTAGATGCATTGTATTTTTAAGGCTTGAATTTTTATGGGCTGAAATTCAACATGGTTGTATATTTAGCTGTGAATATTTCAATTAAAAATATTTCACACACATTTTCATTATTAAAAATTCAATAATTTATTTTCACCTTTCAGATTTCACTTCCAAAATATTCATTCTGTTTAAAAATACAACCTATAAAATTCAACTAGCAATTTTCAGTCCATTTTATTTCGCTTTATAAATTCGCTTCCACAAATTCAGTGGTTCAAATTCGGCAGAAAATTCAACATTTCACATCCGGGAACTGCAGGAAAAGCAGTAGAGT
>RJVU01047120.1:4968347-5034723 GCA_003731715.1 Anabarilius grahami | reverse complement strand
TAAAGCGAAATAAAATGGACTGAAAATTGCTAGTCGAATTTTATAGGTTGTATTTTTAAACAGAATGAATATTTTGGAAGTGAAATCTGAAAGGTGAAAATAAATTATTGAATTTTTAATAATGAAAATGTGTGTGAAATATTTTTAATTGAAATATTCACAGCTAAATATACAACCATGTTGAATTTCAGCCCATAAAAATTCAAGCCTTAAAAATACAATGCATCTAAATGCAAACACAGCTAATGTAATGCATATTTTTTTTCAATTAGTGCAATTCAACAAGCTTTTTATTTCGAAAACATTTGGCATTAAATTACTTCCATACAAAAGACCAAGAGAAAATCACTCACTGCTCTTGACTGAATGACTCTTTATGAACTTTTTGAAGTGACAAAGTGGTAGTTGCGTAGACTGTCAATGGAGGGACAGAATTCTAGATTTCACTGAAAGATTTTCATTTGTGAAATCTTACGGGTTTGGAACAACAAGAGGGTGAGTAAATGATGGCAGAATCTTCATTTTTTGATGAACTAATCCTTTAATAATAGAATTGCGTATTCGTGATGTCATTGTGTGATTACGTTAAACCAGTTCATTAAAAATAACTGTCCGAAAGAACCTGTTGACCGGAAAATAATCAGACTTCCCATCACTATTGTCGACTGCCTGTCACATCATGTGATTATTGCCTGTCGACTGGGTCCAATAAAAAAACTGGCGTGTCAAGTACGGCCTCACAGGTTTCTCAGAGAATAACAAACCATATGCAACTTCTCCAACCAGTAGGTGAGAGTAAATTCACCTGACTATAAACGTGGTTGCTATATGAAAAACAGCCGATGAGCTCTGACAGATGGTAACAAGCACAAAGGCAGCAGTTTGGCGAGTGAGTGCCCTTTTCAAACCCTTCCCACACAGACAGCCATGCTCTACATGCATTTTGACAGCAACCAAAGAGCACAACTGTTCGAGTCACACCGTAAACTACCTGACAGACAGGCTCCAGCACATACGGTCAGTTCTCATCCTTGGATATTTCAAAACTCATAAAACATGAAATCTACTAAAACAGTTGAGGGCCAAAAAACCTAGAGCTCAACTACATGAAGCAAAGATGGATTTAAAGGGACAGTACACCCAAAAATGAAGGTCATTATTTACTCACCCTTCATGTCACTCCATCAGTCACAAATTAGAAAAATCTTTACAGAACTCTTTCCATAAAAAGACCAAAAAAGTTGCTAAGTTAATCATTTCCTTTGCCGAAGCATGTGTATTCCCAGTGAATGCACAATCCATATAAGTGGCCAATACACAATATTTTTTTATTTATTGGTATTGTTCAGTATTAGATATTTAATTGTACATGCTAGTTTTAACTATTATTAAATGTATTACATTTAGATTACATCTAATGCTAACTTAAAGTAATGATTTTTCTTCTGTATTATTGAACTTACTTCACCACTGTTAAAAAAGTATATTCTAAATAGTATGAATGTGTGTAATATGAATGTAAACCGGACATACTACATTCGCCATGTTGTCATTATCATGTGACCTACCAGAGTCAGTTGTGTCGCTTCACCTCCATTTATAAATCCTCTACCCGTGTACTCATGGGATAGTAGTGTCCACTGAATGCGCACTTCAGAATCTCACTGGAAGCAGTAGGACTTTTTGCCTACTGTTTTTCGAATACTATGCATTCGGACATACTACTCTTTTGGTATACTGTTTTTCACATACTATATAGTTGGGAAATATTCCATTTCGGAACCAGCACATGGATTTGGATTATAACAACTCAAACTCTTTACAAAAAAGGTTGAGTCATCATCACAAGGAGTTTTGACTATTGCTACCTTTTACTGATTGGACAAGAATGTAAAGNTTGTGGGGCCTTGATCCAGTGGATTTATATTTTTTCTCTTTTTGGGGACTTTGTTTTTTCATCAGGACTTTAAATTCCCTACATACCCCAAAGCAGAAAAGGACGGTTGAGTATCTTTATCATTATTTTTTTGCTGGGAAGGACTGTTGGGCAACAAGCCTACTCTTGAACTTTCGTTATTTCATTATTTCATTTGGGTTTATAAACGAGTCAACCGATTGTGTTATGTTTACCTGTGGGTAACAAGTGTATACTTTGACTTACTTGACCTCATATCTTCAACTCAGCATTGTTATGGGATTTTGCTTTGTTTGTAGTTGTGTTTTTTCCATGCTTTACATTCTTGTCCAATCAGTAAAAGGTAGCAATAGTCAAAACTCCTTGTGATGATGACTCAACCTTTTTTGTAAAAAGTTTGAGTTGTTATAGGATGGAACCACATGACGGTGAGTAAATAATTACAAAATTGTCATTTTTGGTAAACTATCCCTTTAAACCCATGAGATAATTTAGAAAGAAGCTCTGAAGTATCAAAAGCTCAAAGCCTGAAATCTGTAGAGATTCCTGTTCCTGGCAAGGCCACAGAAAAAATGAATCCAATATTGGCTTCTTTTTGCTATCTCCTGGAGGGCGAAAGGAATTATGGGAGTAAAATATGAGTGGATCCTGGCAACAGGATGCTGGATGAGCTGATTGTAACAAAGAATAAAACCCTAACGATTGTTTTGGCAGTGACTGAGAACGTAGCACGTAGTATGTTATTGAAGTGGTAACATGCAATGAATTATGCAGAAAGAGCTGCTGAGATTGTTATAAGCATGAATGATTCAAATCTCTATACTGCTCTCTCTCTAAACTGAGTCTTTCCAGTGACAGGATATTTTTTAAAAATACGCTCCTAGATCATCGCTTTAAAAGAACTCACTAGTGACACTTCTACACCTTGTTGTGATTCTTGCGACATGCAGCTATTTGAACTGTGAAAGCTCGCTATGGGCCATAAACCTTTAAGCTTTCACAAATCTTTAAGTATATGTCAGTATTTATGAAGTATAGATGTGTTCCAAAGTGTATCAAGCTGTTTTTCTATCTATTGCCTACATAGACAGCATCCTACTGAAATTTAACTTCATAAGTGAGTGCTTTGAAATGCTCTACATCGGTAGCAACTCGTCACACAAATACTGTTTCACGTTAGCATGATGCTAAGATAACAGCATGTTACGTCAACATTATACATATGAATAACACAAACATTGGGTGAAAGTCACTTTAAAATTTGACTGAACTAGTCTAACAGCGCTAATCACGGTAAGCGTATAAGAGACTCGATTCGCAATTGATTCCAACAGAGTTTGATGTTAGCATGTTGCTACAATAACAAAGTGATAAAGTTGGCATGAAATGAAAATTCACCTTATTTATTTTCTAAATGCATTTTATTGCATTGTTGTGAACGTTTTATCCATCTCTGGTGATGTATGCAGGACTTCTTCACATAAATCCCGCCCTTTACTTAGAATCGCCTGCAAGCTCGCATCCAACCAAGCCCCGCCCAACATTTTTTTCTTCTTTAATAATCCATTTTACTATAATAGCTCTCCTCACAGAAAGTGAATGCACGACTCAATTTTACAATTAATTCCAAAAGAGTTTGACTTTAGCATGTTGCTAAGATAAGAAAGTGTAACTCTAAAGGCATAAAAAAAAATATATAGTACAAAAATACTCGAAATGCGTGATCAGCGATATACTGTAATCGAACATCTGACGCCGCCCACACTGCTGAGAGCGACGGTTAGATGAATATGTAAATACGTGCTGTACACTTTCTTTTCAGTAATAAAATAAACAACTAAATAAGAAAACTGCAAGCATTTTTATAGAAAGCATAAGAAAAGCATCTGATCTTAACAACATTAGTATGTTAGCACGAGCTCTGCAAAGTAGCACTCCAGTCACATCACGTTTAATTATATAGCACTATATTCAATAGATTGCTTAAAAGCAAGCAAACATGTATCCATGTATTCCAGTATCAAACATGAAAAACAGTGTCAGTGCCTGATTTCATCAGAAGCACAACTTCATTTTGTACCATAAAGCGGCTATCCAGTGTGTTCATGTTTTCACCCTCAGAGATCTTACCTCAACGAACTCAAACACACAAAATGAGTCAAAGACGCGTCCCACGCGAGTGAAGGCGGAGCCTCAGCGCACACTTCCTATTACGTTATCGTCACTGACCAATGGTAGTATGAAAGTGTTTTGCAGCTGGAGCGAACTTTTCCTGAAAGTTCGCTTTGGCAAGCCGTTTCGAACTTCCAAAAATAACAAAAAACAAACTTCGTTTTGGCCTGATTTTGTTCGATATGACGTCACATCAGTTCGTTCTTCGATTTCGTTTGAAGTATATCGGGGCCTTTAGCATGTTTCTAAGGTAAGATCTTACGGACAGTGTTGACGGTAACGCATTACAAGTTAACGCAAGTTACGTAATGAGATTACTTTTTTCAAGTAACTAGTAAAGTAACAGATTAATTTTAAATTTACAACAAAATATCTGAGCTACTTTTTCAAACAAGTAAATTTGTTGTACTTTGTTTTCCCATTTACTGGCTGACAGCTCTACTGTCCCCATGTTGAGAGAAATCGGGAGTGTCGAGGAGTTGTGTGCACTGTGTAAGCATGATGGTTATTCTAGACTAGTTCTAGACTAAATGTGAGGATACATTTACTCATTTACTTCTTCTCCTGTGTCGTATTCTTCTGTATTGCAGAACGGCAGCACAGCTGAAAGGCTTGTTTGTTTGAGTTGTGCCCTCTACTGTACAGGTGTGAATTTGCATTTCTTTTAGTCTGAGGCTTATTCATTTCCCTTTTTGGTGTGAAAGGGCCAAAAATATTACTTTTTGTTTTAAAAACAAACAAACAAACAGCCCAGCCCAGATGAGAAAACGTAACGCAAAAGTAATGTAATGCATTACTTTCCATAAAAAGTAACTAAGCACCTCAATATTGTAATGCATTACTTTCCCCAACACTGCTTACGGATTTATGAATGAACCACTCCTTCCAAATCTTCCCGGTCTAATGACATTTGTTATGACATACGCTTCAAATATTACAATGCTCATGATAACCTTCGTTAACTCTACAATAATCAAATCCACTTCACCAGATAATTACTCTTCGACGGCGATGCCATAGAAATATACAGAGCTCCCGCAAAAACCGAAGTTCAAACACAAAATTCTAAAGATGGCTGCACGCTTTTATCTCTGGCACATAAGGCCTATATGTGAAGGGTACATGGAGTGCTGCCTCATGATTTGGCCAAAATTAGGTATCTTAGAGGGCCACATAATGTTGCTGCCAACCTTTCGGAGCAGCTTTTGCATCCCATGATGCCTTAAAATGCCTCACTGGGTTTAGAGACAGAGCTTATGTGTGCACTGGAAGTCTCATTTAATTCCCACCAGCGTCTCACAGATCTAGCAGCTGACTAGGCCTCTTCTAGCTTTATCTGTCAATCTTATCTCTTTCTCGGAGTGGCAGCGTGCCTGTTGACCAGGGCACAGTAGGCGCCCAGTCAGCATGTGACAAAAGCAACAGACTCATTTGTATGCCGAATGTGCTCCCATCATAAATCCAAACCGAGAAGCACGGGAACGGGACGCGGCGATCCCAGACTATCAGCTTTTATCGCTAAAGAGTTTGACTGAGATCAGCTTTTGGTTTGATGGTAAGTAAAGTGGTTGATGTTTCAATTATGCTAAATTCTTCAACAATCGGAAGAGATGTCACATGGTGCTGATACACATGTGGGTGTCTGGAACAAGAAGTAACAAGAAAAGTGTTATGTGCTGGTGACATTAGCTTTTACTTTACTGATTAAATGTTCTGAACATTATGGCATAATTATAAACCAATATGGTCTTGTCAAACTGTCTGTTCCCAGCTGTTGCCTGCAGATTCCACATGGTGGTTTTCATCGCTAGCCGATCAGCAAGGATGCAGAGATGACATTCAGGATGATGTGATTTCAAGTTTTCAACGTTCACCCAAATATGAAAATTCTCATGTCATTTGAAAGAATGTTTTTACTGGTTTTGTCCATACAATGAAAGTTAATGGGATCCAAAACAACACTGGCCGCTGACTTTCATTGTGTGCATAAAACACTAAGGCCGTGCATCCACCAAAGTGTTTTTAGCCAGCTGAAAACACAAGACGCTCTGCTGAAAATGCCTAGTTGTCAGCGCTTGAGAGCGCTTTGCAGCGGCGCAGCGTTTTTTGTTTTGTTTTTTCAGTTGAGACGTGTTGCTTGCTATGATACGGAATATCCAGTGTTTTGTCTCTATATAAAAAATGTCAATACAATGTAAAGTATTTGCTCTGGCTCTTGTTTTAAATGATTTTGTTTTCCGTTATTATGCTTGTTGTTGTCATCTGTTGACGTTGTACATGCAGAATGTGGTGGTTGGTCAGTGTTGTGTTTGTCCCGCCCCTCCTCCACTCTGATTGGACGGCTGGTTAAAAAGTGACAGTGATGAGCGCAGCGTTTACTCAAAGTTGAACATTCATCAACTCAAGGTGACCGGTAAAAACCGCAGAGCGTGAAAAAGACGCTTAGCGCCTCGTTACGCTCCTGGCGTTTAAAAAACGTGGCGCTCCCACTGAAAACAATTGGAAAAGTACTCTAGCAGCTGGAAAAAAACGCTTTGGTGGACACACTGCCTAAGACATTTTTCAAAACATCTTCTTTCAAGTTCCACAGAAGAAAGTAAGACAAACAGGTTTGGAACGACATGAGGGTGAGTAAATGATTACAGAATTTTAATTTTTGGGTTAATTATATCTTTAAGTTTTCATTTGTTACTCACACAACACTACTTGAATTAATTGAGAAGACTTGGGATAATGCACACAAATCATATAAACTAAATTTATTAGGTGCTTTTGGGTCCTTTTTGAAGTTTGAACACTCCAGTCCCCATTTAATGTAATTGTAGGGACAAAAACTTTTCCTTTTGGGCTCCACAACAGAAAAAAAAAGTCCTAAAGATGAGAAAATAATGACAAAATGTTCATTTTTTGGCAAAATTCGATTCACTTAATAGCTTCATTTTCTTTCATCAGCTTTGGTTTTGGAGGAAAACCCAGGTGTGGGAAGATGATCAACAGACACATTCTTGTTTGAAATGCCATTGCATTTAATGATACATTTACTGTAAATAGCAGATGGTTCATTAAGCTGAATTTGCAACCAAAAGGGCTGAGAGGCCAAGATTACAGTTCACCGCTGTGTGTAAATGTGTATGCATGCATTTATGTGTGTGTGTGTGCCATCCCGGCTGGACTCCATCCATATTTCATGACTGATAAAGGTTTCGGTAGCTGTGTTCACTTTCCAAGAGCAGCACTGTAATATGCAGCCATTTTCCAGTGCAATATGCTCCAGATGTGGCTTGTCACTAATGTGAATAAACAAAATCATTTCCCGATTTGCCAAAATATAATTCTACAATTTAAGCACAGAGAAGCTTTGTTTATTGTCCAACCCTCCCTGCCCCTTCAAACCACCTCTCTTCTTCGCTCTGACCTTCTCTCCTTCTAAGTGAAGAAATGACCAAATGTCCTCCTGTTGTTCGTTTGAGTAAAGCTGTAGTGAACGAAATCACAGAAGACCCGAAGTCCATGTGAACTCCTCTGTACTACTGGACTCCTCACGCCGCTCAACTGACTTTGTCTCTAGCCGTCAGCCAATGAGGGATGAGCAGATTTCAGACTGCTCTGCTGCTCTGCTGCCAAAAATCATCCCTCAAACTGTCAGCTGCTATCACAACAAACTTACAAAAAATAAATCAAAATAAAATCAATGTGGTTATCATTTAACTTGCCCTGAAGATTTGGTTGCACTTAATACAAGCAATATTTAATGTAATTTAGTCCATAATTGATTTATCTTTATGAAAACAGGGTGTGTGTGTGTGTGTGTGGGCATGTTTTTGTGAAATATCAGGACACAAATGTGTATAATGACATGGGTATGACATAGGTATTACAAGGAGAGGGTGATTTATGAGGACATTACAGCATGTCCCCACTTTTCAAAAGGCTTATAAATCACACAGAATGAGTTTTTGTGAGAAAATAAAAGTGTGATGGTTAGGTTTAGGGGTAGGGGTAGTGTAGGGGGATAGAAAATACGGTTTGTACAGTATAAAAACCATTACGCCTATGGAATGTCCCCACAATTCACAAAAAAAAACGTGTGTGTGTGTGTGTGTGTGTGTGTGTGTGTGTGTGTGTGTGTGTGTGTGTGTGTGCACATACAGGGAGATGAAAGATTACAGATTCATTTAAAAACTCTTCAGATGGTCAGTCAGACAGACAGATAGATAGAAGGTATACATACAACAATGTACAAATGTAAATATCTAAATGTGAATATGTTAACAAAATGTCAATATATAAACATTAAATACATATTAACTGAACGTAAATCGAATATGCTATTGGCTGCTGTTGGTGTAATAACAGATAGGACTGATATTTTTCAAATAAAACCGATTTTAGATGTAAAATCATATTCTCAGTAAATGAATTATAGCGTCTGTATGAAGAAAGACAAAAGATAAGCCTTTACTGCGGCTATTTCTTGTTATTGCTGCATATGAGAGCAATTCAAGATGACCACTTAATGAAGGAAAACAAAATAAATAATTTCGGTCGAAAAATGAAAAATAATAAAATTTAAAAAAACACTCGATATGCATTATTCTGTCACTTCAAGATTTTAAATCAGCGGGAAATGATGTGACATTTCATCTGCCATCAGATTGTAGATGTCACGGCTCATTATCGCACCTGCAGCGATGTAACTTGCGTTTTATTAACGATGCGGCAATATAATGTACATATATTACTTACCAACGCCATATTTTTCATGTTCAGTCGGTATCCACATTTTTTTCCGCGTCAAATAAAATAAAATGTGCTATAAAACAGGGCAATTACGGCGGATACTATCCATATTGTTGTTACACAGGGTTGCACTGTATTGTTCTGAGGGCAGAGCCACAGCAGCATCCCACATACACCACACTTCTCAGCCCTGAAGAAAAACACCATTGCCTCACGGGAGATGTAGGAAATTAATGAGAAATCTTGGTTTGAGTACTACAATACCCATAAACCGCACACTGAGCGGTGTTTTAACTCTGATTGGTCGATGAGTCATTTCCCAGGTCACGTGACTTGAAAAACCAACATGGCAGCTCAGATGCACAACACTAATTTGACAGGTTGGTTAACCAAATTAAACATATTGGCAGATATTCTGGCATTACATTGCTTTGTTTGAATGTTAAAATTTTTAAAAAGTTCTGTTTTGATTTTCCTAAACATGCCCGACAGCTGCCTATTGCAAATGCCAGTTAGTCTGCATTAATGAAACAAGTTTGTCATCTGCTTTTCATGGCACATGTGCATGATGCGGTTTATCTTTGACAACGACACTGGATAATAACTTGTCCTTTTGTAATACTGATCCGAATTAGGGGTTTAGTCGTCAAAGCTTGTTTATATGTTTCCCAGCCCTGCAAATTTGGACTTCTAGAGATGGAAAGCAGCCAAAAACTCTTTAAAATCAGCAACAGACCAGTAGGCCATCTTAGACTAGTTTTAAGCTGTTTTCCCTGTTCAAAAAACCAAGCATATGTTGGTTACGGTAGGTTTTGATGCTGGTATGCTGGTTTAAGCTGGTCCTAAGGTGGTCCAGGACCAGAATAAACCAGTTCAAACCAGCTTCAAAGCCTACCTTACCTTATTATGGATGAACTATCTTCTAATAGCTGATCTTTAATCTGTCACTGCAAAAGCTCACTTCTTAAAGGCAAAACAACTCATAACGTGCACTTAGGAGCACAAATGTATCAGGTTTTTAAAGGATAACCTGCTGTTTACATGAGTCACACCTTCATTTTGTGTGGTGACATCATGCAAGGTCGTACGAGATGAGGGTTTCTCAATATAAATTGAATGAGAATTAATTTAGTGGCTTCAGTCATTAAAAAACCACAAAGATATTTGTGTATCATATTTTAATGAATGTGTTTTCTCTTATTGCTAGGTGAGCAGGATTGTATACTAGAGCCGCTTTGTTTCCCCGAGCAGCTGTGTGGTAGTGCTTGTCTCGCCTCCTCCAGCGATGGCCATCCGGTGACCTGTGTGCTCTGTTTCGACTCTTTTCCCTCTTCCGAAAAAGACCAACTTCTCAAGCACATGGTGATGGATCACAAACTGGTCATTGCTGATGTCAAACTCATCGCAGACTTTCCACGGTGAGACTTAACATTATTTGTAACCTACATTTCTCTAAAGAGATATTAGACTGGAACAATACAAATAACACAAAACAATGAAACCTTTTTCATTGATTTGTTGCAGGTACATGTTGTACTGGAAGAAACGGTTTACAGAACAACCCATCACAGACTTCTGCAGTGTTATCAAGACCAATTCTCAAGGTCCTGAAGGTAAGACACATCTGAGCTGAGCAAGTTTGTATTTGCACTTTGTAATAGTTGCTATGGAATTTACAATAAACTAATTTAAAAGAATTTAAGTTTTTTTGTTGTAAGCAATTATCTAACATATATCATGTCAAATCCCTGGCAAAAAATGAAACCCTGCTACAGTGGGTACGGAAAGTATTCAGACCCCCTTAAATTTTTCACTCTTTGTTATATTGCAGCCATTTGCTAAAATCATTTAAGTTCATTTTTTTTCCTCATTAATGTACACACAGCACCCCATATTGACAGAAAAACACAGAATTGTTGACATTTTTGCAGATTTATTAAAAAAGAAAAACTGAAATATCACATGGTCCTAAGTATTCAGACCCTTTGCTGTGACACTCATATATTTAACTCAGGTGCTGTCCATTTCTTCTGATCATCCTTGAGATGGTTCTACACCTTCATTTGAGTCCAGCTGTGTTTGATTATACTGATTGGACTTGATTAGGAAAGCCACACACCTGTCTATATAAGACCTTACAGCTCACAGTGCATGTCAGAGCAAATGAGAATCATGAGGTCAAAGGAACTGCCTGAAGAGCTCAGAGACAGAATTGTGGCAAGGCACAGATCTGGCCAAGGTTACAAAAAAATTTCTGCTGCACTTAAGGTTCCTAAGAGCACAGTGGCCTCCATAATCCTTAAATGGAAGACGTTTGGGATGACCAGAACCCTTTCTAGAGCTGGCCGTCCGGCCAAATTGAGCTATCGGGTTGGTGGTTCTGTCCACCAACGTTTACCATCCAACCTGACAGAACTGGAGAGGATCTGCAAGGAGGAATGGCAGAGGATCCCCAAATCCAGGTGTGAAAAACTTGTTGCATCTTTCCCAAAAAGACTCATGGCTGTATTAGATCAAAAGGGTGCTTCTACTAAATACTGAGCAAAGGGTCTGAATACTTAGAACCATGTGATATTTCAGTTTTTCTTTTTTAATAAATCTGCAAAAATGTCAACAATTCTGTGTTTTTCTGTCAATATGGGGTGCTGTGTGTACATTAATGAGGAAAAAAATGAACTTAAATGATTTTAGCAAATGGCTGCAATAAAAAAAGAGTGAAAAATTTAAGGAGGTCTGAATACTTTCCGTACCCACTGTATATACACACCTTAGAAAATCTTGTTTTATTTATTTTAAAATTTTATTGTAATTAAAATTTTTTAATGTTTATTGCTAGAATAAAAAAATCACACAAGAGATTTGAATTTTAGTAATAGGGTTCCAAAAATTGCAAACCTTATATAAAATGAATTCGGTGGAGCCCCTAAGGGGACATGATGGAAGAAAATATGAAATGGAAGGAAAAATTATGTCAGTGCTTTTGCATTCTCTCGCAGATAGATGTTTTTTGCATTCCCAGTTCCTCCTTAAAATGTTACATTCACTTACAAAATGTTTGCGTTCCCATGAAAAATGTTGCGTTCCCAAAGTTTCTCAGGGGAACGCAAAACTATTGCGAGACCACAAAAGCATTGCAATTTTTTTTTTTTCCTCTCATCTCATATTTTTTACATCACCATGTCCCTTTAGTTGCTACATAAAATTCTGTTCATCTGTAAAATCGCAAAAAGTGAGGAAATGGCAAACCTCATACAAAATAAATTTGTGCCTGCTGTGACGTGGGGTAAAAATTTAATATTTATGGACAAATCTACCATTATAGTTGTTTATAGTTTTGATTCAAAGTCTTGGGCAGTGTTGTTATTATTAACTAAACTATAAAAATCAATTTCATTAAGTGAAATTAAGCTTTAAAAAAATGGTTAGATGAAAAACAAGCTTAAAAAAAACTTAAACGGAAATGAGAAATGTTGCCTTTGGCAACTAACTGATATAAAGTTAAGTACTAAAATTACTGAAATAAAAACTGAAAATATAAAAGCTAATTCAAAATATTAATAAACACAATAATAGTATATAAATAATTCTAAAATAACACTGGTCTGAGAAATTGCCCTTTAAATTGTATGATTTAAATGTGAAGTCTAAAGTCTTGTCGTTTTTAGACTGGACTCTAATAACCAAAAAGCTGCTTTGTGTCATTTTAGAACAACAAGAGCTCTACTTCCTATTATGTGATGTTCTGCCAGAGGACAGAATCCTTAGGGAGCAGCTTCAACAGAGACGACTGGTGAGTGTCTGTAAAAAGACAAGGACCTGCGTCTGTCAGTTTAGAAGTGCTGCTCTGGGATCAGTTCCCACACAGTGTGACATTAGCATATGAATATGCACAACTGATCCAACAGCAGCACAGATTCCAGTCAGACTAATATGCAGAAACCCTAGAATATGAGGGGAAGACATTGTGTATTTTTTCTTTTCAGACAGTATTTTGAATATAATATTTATGATGAGTATAATTTTATGGTGAAAATGTTATTGAAAAATGCAGATGTAATGTAGTATATATGTACTTATGTAATGTAGTATAATAGTAGTATATAATGATAGTACATATTTTCATATGTAAAGAAAATGTTATTGAAAAGATATTTTGGTTAATAATTTTTCCTACCCACAAATCCTATTATGTCAGACAGGAAATGTCATTTTATAGATTGAAAATGTTATTACATTTTGTTAAAAGATTATTGAAACAAACTTATTTTTGTTTTTAAAAACTTATGAATAATGTGAATTGATATATCACTTGGAAAGTTTAAGTATAAAGCATCATTTTTGATGTCTTGATGCATAACAAAAACAACAATTCAAAACAACAATCTTATTGTGTAACAAAAGTACTACAGCTGAAATCCAGTGGCTGTGTAATTAAAGCATTTTGGGTAGTCAGAAATTCCACAATGGTTACGTACTGTACCTGAAAGTACTGACGAAACAATTAACACAATGTTCAGTGAAAAGCCCAATCCCCTCCCCCCTACAGATTGTTTTTGCAGAGATATTATGAGTCAACATAGTCATCTTACACACATTTCATCTCTGGCAAAAATCTGCGATTGTGGTTGCTAGGCAACCAGCATTCTCAGCACCTCTGCAGTCGCTCTGCAGTGTGGTGACCAGCTGTTTAACAGTGCAGCTGTGACCTTTCTCAATCATTCGGTGACACGCCGCACGTCGATGAAACTCGAGCCGAGAGGATTAGCACTGTTTATTAAACACCAATCATTTGCAGATTGCGTCTGTGCTAATTATCGATGATTATGGCAATCGAACAGCGGGTTTTCCGAAACGCAGAATGATAAAAACGCACCACACGGAGATTCATATCAATTATGAATATTGTTTATAGGCTCATAATTATGTAACCACATTTATAATGTGTAGTGTCTTATAATGTTAGATAAGTCTGTGATGAAGTTTGATATGTTTTGATAGGAGAAAGTTCTGGAGCAGCAGCAAAAAGAGAGGGACGATACAACGTTTCATCGCACATGTATGTTCTGCAGTGAGGAGTTTACAGGAAACAGGTGACTATTGCTTCTGAATAGACCTTATTCAGAGCAGAAACGAGACTGTGAGGGATAAACTTACCGTGTTTCTGCTGTAAAAAGCTGTATAGAGCTCCTAGATCACTTATAATTTTGCACAGCTCATATTGTCTGGAGTTTTTTGTCTACTGAAACTTCTTGGAAAGATATATTTGCAGTGTTTCGTCCAAAAACACATTAAATAACAGTACAACCATCAAACGCCATCAAAGATGGCACTGCTGTGAATAAGGTCTATGGGTCAGACACAAACACATCCCTTAAATGATGTAACCTACCGCTGTCAATTGCATTGAAACTAATTTCTGATTAATCCCAATTCTAGGATCTGAATATTAAAAGGTTAGTTCACCCAAAAATGAAAATAATGTCATTTATTACTCACCCTCATGTCGTTCCACACCCGTAAGACCTTCGTTAATCTTCAGAACCCAAATTAAGATATTTTTGATGAAATCCGATGGCTCAGTGAGGTCTGCATAGGGAGCAATGACATTTCCTCTCTCAAGATCCATTAATGTGCTAAAAACATATTTAAATCAGTTCATGTGAGTACAGTGGTTGCTGCTGATTCGACACAAAAGATTCATAACGCTCCGAAGCTTCATGAAGCAGTGTTTTGAAATCGGCCATCACTATATAAGTTGTTATTTCATTTTTTTTGGCACACCAAAAATAATCTCATCACTTTATAATATTAATATTGAACCACTGTTTTCACATGAACTGATTTAAATATGTTTTTAGTAAATTAATGGATCTTGAGAGAGGAAATGTCATTGCTGGCTATGGAGGCCTCACTGAGCCATCGGATTTCAACAAAAATATCTTAATTTGGGTTCTGAAGATTAACAAAGGTCTTACGGGTGTGGAACAGCATGAGGGTGAGTAATAAATGACATTATTTTCATTTTGGGTGAACTAACCCTTTAATTAGCTAATTTGACTGAATGGCCCCTAGACAGATTACCTTGCCGTGTCAGAATTAGCTCAGCAAAATTCATGTATAGTGACGTCACAAACCACTGATCTTCGTCCCTCCACTCTGACGCTCATCTAGATATAAACTGCTGTTTTTGCTTTATTATTATTTTATGATGTGTTTTTTGTAACTCACAGTATCAAACAGTACAACATATTCAGGTTTAAAGTGCTGTATTTGTTCCCTGTGCTGTCACTGCAGGTCTTCACTGCTGAACCACATGGCTAAAGAACACTCGTTCAGCATCGGCCTGCCCGACAACATCGTCTACTGCACAGAGTTCCTCGACACTCTGGAGCGAAAACTGGAGAAGTGAGTGTTTTAAGATGTAATCCAATTTTAATTAATTCTATTATTATAAATATACTGGGATAGGCACCAGCCCTATGACCCTAGATGGTCGTAGAAGTATTAATGACAATAAATATATATATAATAAATTTGGGATGGGACATCTGCAATACTGCACAGTATGTATACATATATTATAAATATTTTAATTTATTAATTTAATAAATGATCTTACTATTATTATCACAAATTAAAAAAATTAAAAATGGAGATGGAGAAGGTATGAACGCCCTCTTTTGGTGCTTGCTGTCATTGCAATAGTCACCAAGTAGGGTTAGTTTTTGGGTCAGTGACAAATAAATAGAGAGAAGATGAAAAAAATAAACATTTTAAAGGCATAATGCAAGTTATTTTATACTGTGTATATTTATTTATGTATTTTTGTAGATCTTTTTTAAATATATACACTACCAGTCAAAAGTTTGGAAACATTGCTATTTTTAATGTTTTTGAACGAAGTCTCTTATGCTCATTAAGGCTGCATTTTTTTCATAATAAATACAGAAAAAAAATAATATTGTGAAATATTATTACAATTTAAAATTATGGTTTTCTTTTTTAATATACTTTAAAATATAATTTATTTCTGTGATGCAAAGCTGAATTGTCAGCATCATTACTCCAGTCTTCAGTGTCACATGATCCTTCAGAAATCATTCTAATATGCTGATTTATAATATTGTTGGAAACAGTTGTGCTGCTTAATATTATTTTATAACCTGTGATACTTTTTTCAGGATTCTTTGATGAATAAAAAGTAAAAAAAAATATCAGCATTTATTTAAAATAGAAATCTTTTGTAACAATATACACTACCGTTCAAAAGTTTGGGGTCAGTAATTTTTTTTTCTTTCTTTTTTTTTTGAAAGAAATTAATACTTTTATTCAGCACAAATCTGTTAAATTGATAAAAAGTGACAGTAAAGATTTATATTGCTAGAAAAGATTTATATTTTGAATAAATGCTGTTCTTTTGAACCTTTTATTCATCAATGAATCCTGAAAAAGTATCACAGGTTCCAAAAAAATATTAAGCAGCACAACTGTTTTCAACATTGATAATAACTGAGTATCAAATCAGCATATTAGAATGATTTCTGAAGGATCATGTGACACTGAAGACTGGAGTAATGATGCTGAAAATTTAAATTATATTTTAAAGTATATTAAAATAGAAAAACATAATTTTAAATTGTAAAAATATTTCACAATATTATTGTTTTTTCTGTATTTATTATTAAATAAATGCAGCCTTAATGAGCATAAGAGACTTTGTTCAAAAACATTAAAAATAGTAATGTTTCCAAACTTTTGACCGGTAGTGTATTTGTATAAATTATATTGTATTTAAAGTTTTTTAGTTTTCCTATGAATTATTGAATCCATTGACTGAAAATATCCTTTTGTTTGTTTGGTCCATTGGCCCATATAACATTTTGACACTTTCAAGCATAATGTTTTCGATAACTAAAACTGTTTACTAAAGGGATAGTTCAGCCAAAAATGAAAATTCTGTCATCATTTATTCACCTTCAAGTTGTTCCAAACCTGTATGAATTTTTTTGTTCTACTGAACAAAAAAGAAGATATTTTGAAGAATGTCAGTAACCAAGCAGTTGATGGTCCCCATTGACTTCTATAGTAATTTTTTCCATCCTATAGAAGTCATTGAGGCTCATCAGCTATTTGGTTACCCATATTCTTCCAAATATCTTCTTTTGTGTTCAACAGAACAAAGAAATTCATACAGGTTTGGAACTACTTGAGGGTGAATAAATGATGACAGAATTTTCATTTCTGGCTGAACTATCCCTTTAAATATTGAATCATTTTAATTTACAAACTAAATTGTATATTTAAATTGCATTAGGACATCAACATAAGCATTGTATTGTAAAAGTATAAAAAGATTGTGAAACTAAAGTGAAAGTGAAGTGACATGTGGCCAAGTATGGTGACCCATTCTCAGAATTTGTGCTCTGCATTTAACCCATCCAAGTGCACACACACACCGTGAACACACACACCCGGAGCAGTGGGCAGCCATTGCTGCGGCGCCCGGGGAGCAGTTGGGGGTACGGTGCCTTGCTCAAGGGTCTCACCTCAGTCGTGGTATTGAGGGTGGGGAGAGCGCTGGAAATTCACTCCCCTCACAGACAATCCCTGCCGGACCTGAGACTCGAACCCATGACCTCTGGGTTACAAGTCCGACTCTCTATCCAGTAGGCCACGACTGCCCAGAACTAAACATTCTTATTATTATTTTATGTAGCATGCAGTGTCTGTACTGTGAGAAGACATTCAGAGACAAAACAACCTTGAAAGATCACATGAGGAAAAAGCAGCATCGACGAATTAACGCCAGAAACTATGACTATGATCGCTTCTATGTCATCAATTACCTGGTATGTGTCTATGTTTTGGTTTGTAGTATGTTTCTCACCTGAACAAATAAATACTCGGCATGAAATCTATTTCACCCAGTTTACACTATTATGTGGTTTTAATGTTGCAGGAGTTGGGGAAGACATGGGAAGAGGTGCAGTCTGAAGATGACAGGGAGCTGATTGAAGATGAAGATGAGTAAGGCCTTCATCTTTTAACTTGATCTTCAGAGGCTGTTTTCAGTTTTATTCTCAATCCTGATATTCTGCAATCCCTACAGCGATTGGTCGGACTGGCAGGCCCATCCCGTGTGTGCCGTGTGTCTGTTTTGTGAGCAGCAAGCGGAGACGATGGAGAAAATTTACACACACATGGAGGTAAATGATGCCACTTATGTATTTGAGTGCTTATAAAAATTATTTCTATGCATTTTTACATCAGCATCAATAATAATAACACTTTTTTTTTTTCCAGGAAACTCATGAATTTGACCTGCACAAATTCAAAACAGACTTAAGTGAGTATAATTGCATAAACAGAAATTTTGGCCTGTTTTTCCAGAAGAACCCATGACCACACAGAAGGTCTTTAATGTCATTTGTGTCGTTTGTCCAGACCTAAGGTTTTATCAACAAGTCAAACTAGTGAATTACATCCGCCGTGAGCTTCACCAGTGCCGCTGCTACTGCTGTCAGGAGAAGTTCGAAAGCAAAGAGGAACTAGTGCAACATCTTGTTAACAAAGGTCATGTGATGCAGCTGCCTGAGGTCTCTCACTGGGACCAACCGCAGTGAGTATTACATCTTCACATGACCATTTCTTTAGTATTTTATATTATGCGGTATTATTGCAAGAGAGGTTCTGCAACAATGTAAAATATGTGGGAAATAATGTGTTTTTAGAACATTCAAGCATGAAAACCTATTTTAGTGGACCCCAAAAACAAAATCAAGACTTCATAAAAGGGCCTCTTTAAAATATTATTCACTTTTTTTCTAGATACTACTTTCCTACGTACGAGAACGACGCTCTTCTTACAGCTCTGTCGGACAGCGAGAGCGAATCTGAAGCTCTAAATCGCACCTCTGAAGTTCCTGTTATTGCTGAAGACATTTCAAACCTGAAGGTCTTAAAACAGACCAGTGTGCTTGGAAAACTTCTGAAAGACAGGGGCGGCTCCAGCTGAAGATGACAGACACCCAGAGAATTGTTTAAATGATGTTCCAGTTGTTTTCAATGTAAAAATGAATATGTTCAGTTTAATGGTGTAACTATTCATATCTTATGATGGTAATGCTCACATCATGAAAATGAAGTCAATTAAACTTTATTTATTTACATATGTCATCAGTGGATCATTGGAAAACTTGAATTGAAAATATCTTGCATTGCCGTTTTGCTGGGACATTTTGGTTCATGGCTGGACAGTGCAGTCTAGTAGTATTGGTACTATAAATAACTTCCGCCATTGTCTTGTCAGTCAAGAGTGAGGTGAAATCTGAGCAGGCTGATCTGTGCTGTGACTCTTGTTCGGCTCATGCTGCATTGAGCAGACACGTTTAGTTTTTAATTGTAGTGTCTGTTCTCTAACTGAACTAAATTATTTTTATTACTATAAAAAAATCTAAACGATGGGGGGCTGTGCACCGGTAGGCAAGTGATGTAACCGGTGTTGTGGCTGAACGCCAATAACGCCGTCGACACCGACTATCGCAGCAAGCATCGACGTGGTACAATTAAGAGAGGATCTACATTTAAGTTTTTTTTTTTATATACAGTACAGTCCAAAAGTTTGGAACCACTAAGATTTTTTATGTTTTTAAAAGAAGTTTCGTCTGCTCACCAAGGCTACATTTATTTAATTAAAAATACAGTAAAAAACAGTAATATTGTGAAATATTATTACAATTTAAAATAACTGTGTACTATTTAAATATATTTGACAAAGTAATTTATTCCTGTGATGCAAAGCTGAATTTTCAGCATCGTTACTCCAGTCTTCAGTGTCACATGATCCTTCAGAAATCATTCTAATATGCTGATTTGCTGCTCAATAAACATTTATGATTATTTTCAATGTTGAAAACAGTTGTGTACTTTTTTTTTCAGGATTCCTTGATGAATAGAAAGTTCAAAAGAACAGCATTTATCTGAAATACAAAGCTTCTGTAGCATTATACACTACCGTTCAAAAGTTTGGGGTCAGTAAGAATTGTTTTTATTTTTTTGAAAAGAAATTAAAGAAATGCATACTTTTATTCAGCAAGGATGCATTAAATCAATCAAAAGTGACAGTAAAGACATTTATAATGTTACAAAAGATTAGATTTCAGATAAACACTGTTCTTTTGAACTTTCTATTCATCAAATAATCCTGAAAAAAAATATTGTACACAAATATTTTGTACAATTGTACACATTAAACATGTTTCTTGAGCAGCAGATCAGCATATTAGAATGATTTCTGAAGGATCATGTGACACTGAAGACTGGAGTAATGATGCTGAAAATTCAGCTTTGCCAACACTGGAATAAATTACTTTGTGAAATATATTCAAATAGAAAAGTTATTTTAAATTGTAATAATATTTCACAATATTACTGTTTTTACTGTATTTTTAATTACATAAATGTAGCCTTGGTGAGCAGACGAAACTTCTTTTAAAAACATTAAAAATCTTAGTGGTTCCAAACTTTTGGACTGTACTGTATATACCTATGAGGAAGAATAAAAACAATTCCATACAAGAGGTTGCAGTAAAAGAGCAGCTCTTTTATTCATATCAAACTCATTCTCATGTCGTCAGATTTCATACACGCAAACAGTCATTGAAATCATCCCAGCTTCTCGTTCATTCTTCGTTAAAGTCATTCGCAGGTTTCGTTAAGTCTTAATCAATAAATATTGCATATTTCACTCTTTTGGTGAGGAATAATCTTACAGAAGGCACTTCAGAACATGTTACTTGGACTAGTATAAACACTCAACCCAAACTTCCATGATTAGAACCGCTATAAGTGCTAGCAACACGCAATATTAGTCAAATGACTAAAATATAAACTAAATGAGACCAACCAAAGTATACAAAATAATATAAATTGATCAATTTATAAAGGGCAGTAGAAAACCTTGTTTTGTATAAACAAATAAAACAAATACACTTCTCCAATAGACAGACTGAATGTGTGGGTTATAGTGTTAAATGCACACTACGTCCCTTGTATAGATGCCAAATATAAGGCTGTGCTTTGTCTAGTGCAGTTAAGAAGAGGCACTCCATGCTGTGCTGCTGGATCTGTGTACTGAAGCTTTACAAACGCTGCATTCAACTGTTCAGTGCTGCTACACTTTTATAAAGCTAATAGGCATGAAAACAAGTAATAAGTGATAAAATGGCAGTGGGAGTTAAAAAATACAATAAGCTTAAAGCTGTAACAGCTGAAATGGTTAGTGGGTGCAATGCTGTTAAGCCCATCAGTAACGTATTGCATATATATGAATATGTAGATCTCATGAAAAACATCTCCAGGTCAAACTTAACCCCATTAACAAAAGGAAATTATAATTTTGCATAAAGAAAATAAAGCCTATTTTAGGATCATTCATTTTTAAATTATTTTCATGAAATTAAGGATAGAAATTCTCATTTATAATGTAATGTTTTACTTTGTAATAATTCTCATTGCATTTTTTCCTGTAATACATTTTGTATGTTTAATAATATAATTATTTTAAATACATTTTACATTAAAAAAATGAGACTTTTTCATTATATAATCAGTATTTTTTTTACTGTAATAAACATTTTGTATAGGTTGAATATTTTATACAATATAAAAATATTTTTTTAATTAAAATAATTTTTTCACATAGTAATGACATGGATTTTTATAGTAAGATTTTATTTAATAATTTTTCATATTACAATAATTCTATTTTTTCAGTAAGGTAATGTACTTAATTGTCATTAAATAATACTTTTAATTAAACAAATATTTCTTTATGCAAAATATAATATCTTATGTCAGTCTACCTTTTGATTATGAGGTGATCTATGACCCAGACATTCACGAAAGTCACCCTTGCAGACTGATTTTTGAATTTGTTTAGAAACCAAAGTGACATTCTTGTAAGTTAAGTTGGCCAATTTCTAGCTATTCTTACATCACAAACACACAAATGGAGTTGATTCACACCTGAGATTTTATAAATTGCTGCGCTGGTCCATACAACTTAAAGCTGCCGTAGGCGAGCGTCACCTAACCATGTCCAGCTGCTTACAGTACCGTCACACTCTCAGTCCTGTTCTACGATTTAACCAGCTTGAAACCTTGTCCCGTATCTAGCACTGCAGGCGGGAACCATGTGAGTTTGATCCTTCGGAGTAGTCGAACAAAGTAGCCGCAAACCCAAAAGAGGTTCAACCCGCCGCACCAGTGGGCGAGCTGAACCACAGGGTAGGTCAAGCGTGGGAAGTACAGTCTCCAGTGCCTGGTGACGTCGCTTTCAGTGGGCAGGTGAAGCTTGTAGTCACTCCAGAGTCTGGAGATGCCGTAGGCAGCTCGGACGGACCGCCCACGATCGGACCACCGAACAATGCTGTCAGGGTTGCAGTTAAAATCAACCCACTGACAGGTGAAGTCCCCGAGCTGAGGCATGTCCTGGACTTCCAGGTCTGTGGGACTAGAGAGCACTGCCCCTTGAACCGCAACATAAAGTCCCTCGATTTTCTGCACCTCCTTCACCCAGGGGAGCGAGTTGTCAGTGTCGAGAATAATGATGAGGCGGGAACAGAATCCAGCGTTCTTCTCTCTCCAGAGCTGCACAATCTCATCTAGACGTAAAACGTCGCCACCTGATTAGATAAAAAAAAAAAAGGTTTCTATAAGTTTTTAGAAAGGAGCATTTCACTCTATATATGCACTATATTAGCTTATATATTCATTATATTTACTTTACCTGCATTAGCAGAGATTTTTTAATTATAATCAAATTTATTTAAAGAGAGAGAAACACAATGTGTAAAAAACCCCCCCCCAAAAAAACATTGTTTAATAAAACAAGAAGCAATTTTATGTTTAGTTTTCTCCCCCTGCTGTATCGAACCCATACCGTAACTTCAATACCGAGGTACCTACCGAACCGCCATGTTTGGGTACAATTACGCCCCTAATATATATATATATATATTAGGGCTGTCAAAATAACGCGTTCATTTCTATTAATTAATCTGAGAAAAAATAACGCGTAAAAAAAAATAACACAGATTAATCCATTCCGTATTGACCTTTGAACCTGGAGCCGTTCTAGCCACCATTCGACTGTAAAATGAAGGAGGGAGACGAGAATGCGCTGGCGCTGCCTGGATCATTGACTGGAAAATGTACTTATAAAAAACGGCCTGATGGAAGTGTTGATAAAAATAAAGTCGTCTGCAATGTCTGCAGCAAGGAATTTGCATATCACCGGAGTTCGTCCACTCTAAAGTAGGCTACCACATCAATGCAAAGCATCCAGGAGTTAACGTTAATCCGGAGGTATGACCTAGCACGTCGTTAAAGTACATATTTCATGCTTTCTATAGAAATATTTCTCATGTCTCTGAGGCAAGCAGCCAGAGTTTCAGTTCATTCATGTAAGACGCGTTCCAGTTCACGCGCCAGAGATCGCGTCCGCGCCTCCGTGTCATGATTATATTTTCTGCTATATTTGCTTCTTATTTATTACATCCAGGTAATTGGTTGATGAAACATCGATTAAAATTAAGATACAATTTTTACAAAACAAAATTCACTTTAAAGAAAGGCTTTCTACCAAAAAAAAACTTCATGAAGTGGTCAAAATCATGTCTGACCCACTCCATGTCTCCCGATATATTCCACTTTTCATAATCAAATAGATGAATTAAAAACATAACATAGGACTATTTAAACATAAATATGAAACTACGTTTTCTTTAATGGCTAACACGTAGCCTATAGTACAGTACAGAGAAATTTCACGTGTGAATTACCAATTAAAATGTGAACAAAAATAAAAGCAACTAAATGTGTTATTATAATTAAAAGACGAAAATTAAAATGACGGGTAATAATAGATTATGACGGATTTTTTACGAACCTGTCCGTCAAAATGACGGACAAATTTAAAGTCTAACGCAACCTCTGTTATAGCACACATCATCAAATCTTCTTCCTGAAGCACTTTTGAATGTATTTCCTTAGCATATTAGGTCATATTGTTGATTGTTATGGCCATTATTTGAACAGTGAAAATAATAATAAAAGAGTTTTTGAACTTTAATGTCACTAATGCTGATTATTCATTGATTCATTTGAATTGAAATATTTAATACTTTCACAGCAAAAATTATGTATGTGATTAATTTAGATTAATTAATCACAGAGTATGTAATTAATTAGATTAAAATTTTTAATCGATTGACAGCCCTAATATATATATATATATATATAAATATAAAAATAACACACAGGGGGGAAAAAAATGAAAAATTAAATTGCAAAGTTTTTATACATCATGGTTATATTTGCTGTAATACCTTTCATTTATTCTGATTCTAATATTTACATATACAGATGTTTTAATTTTAAGGTTATTGTTTTTTCTCACATATCCTCAGGTATTTTCATTACTATAATACAGTACCTTAAAAAAAATAGGTTAATGTTAGTGATTTTTTTAATGTTAATGTTAGGATAGGTTAATGTTAAGGCAGGAACACACCAAGCTGACACTGACGCACTAGTGGCGACGAAAGCAGACTGCGAGGTTGGCTCACGTCGGTAGCGTCTGGGTCCAAAGTTGCTCTGACACACCAAACCGACGCTCGACAGCCGACGGCCAAGTAGCACGTCCGTTCTGCGCCTGCGTAAGATGAAATGCCTTTCCGTACCAGCAGGTGGCAGTAGCTGAACAGCCAATCAGAATGATCAGATGGCCCGACTGACCGACGAGCTCCGACGCCAATTCAACATGTCAAATCGGCCAAAAAAAAGCCGACGAGGACCAACTTCAGCCGACGGTGCGGAACACACTAAGAAAACTTAGTCGGCCGACGAACAAAAACTGCCCGATGGCCGACCGTCGGCTTGGTGTGTTGTGTTCCTGCCTTTAATTAGCATAGAGTAAAAGCATTAAAATAAAATATTACCATCATTTTAAAATACACTACTAATAATTTGTTTTTAAATGCATTATGGTAATGAGAATTGAAGGAAAACGCATTTTAAAACAATGTTTAAATGTTAAATGGTCAAAATGAGATTCCATTTTCTAAAAACAAAATAAAATTCCTCATTTCTTTTTATGATTACCGCTGAGTATTATTGAGTCAGAACTTGTGAGATTCACCCAGTTGTGAATGTAATGATTCTCCCACCTGCTAGAGCCCACTCTCCACTGCGGTGGGTGTGTCCACTATAATAGAGCACGTAGGTGTCGTGTCGTGGGCCGTCAGCCGTGTGCGCCTCCATGAATATGCGGAGCTTGGCTTGCAGGGCTTCCAGACTCAAGCCACTCGTGGAGTAATCACAACCGTAGGTCTCGATCATGTGATGAGAGAAGAAGCGTTGCACGTTGTTAAGCATCCCAGTGGATCGCAAGTTGAGCTCCTGCACATGCGCTGGGGGCAGTAGGGTGGGCTGACCATCTGGGCTGAGAGAAAAAGAGAGGATGAGGTGAAACACTGACCCTCTGTGCAAGTTACCGAGTAATCATGTACCACAAGTATTTGAGTTACTGAGATGTGAGTGTTTATGTAACCAGTACCTGCAATAGTTGGTGGGAATCACCACAGCATAACCGACACAGGTTCCGCCAAGACTGTTTCCCAGTTCATAGAAGAGGCCGTGGGCTAGTGATTCAAGAGGCAGGACCAGCAAAAACAAGGCAATGAACAGACTGTTGGATGGCTGTAGGAGAAAAAAAAGTACAATTAAGACTACCAAGGAAAATAAACATTTTAACCAAGCAAATTTTTTAAATATTTGCAGTATGATGCACTAAGAGCTATTGAATATAAGCCTGAATGTCTACTGAAATGGGTCAATGGTCTTTGTTGTCTAGATCTATTTAATTTATTAAATTTTTTTTAAATGCAATACAGATCACAAGTTTGAGGTCAGGACGATTTATAAAAAAGAAAAGAAAAAAGAAATCAATACTTTTATTCAACAATGATGCATCAAATTGTTTAAAAGTCATTATTTATTATAAGACTCCTATTTCCAGCACAACTGTTTTCAACATTGATAATAATAATAATAATAATAATAATAATAATAAATGTTTCTTGAGCAGGAAATCATCATATTAAAATTTCTGAAGGATGTTTTATTTTAAATAAAGTCACATGATTTTTCTAAAAATTATTTTACATTGTAACAAAATGTAATAATTTTTACTGTATTTTTGTTCAAATAAATGCAGCATTGGTGAGAATAACAGACTTTTTGCAAAAATCATAAAAATCAAACTGACCCAAAACTTTTGAACATTAGTGTACATTAAAATTGCAATTCATACATGCAATGAATACATGAATACATCTCTATTAAGATGAGCTTAATCTTTGAAAGAATTATATTCTTAAATTAAAAAGTAGTTTTGCAAAATCGTTTATTTATTAGAAATAAAATATATATATTTCACAAAATTGCATTATCACTTATTAATAACTGAAAAAAGGTCATGCATTGAAATCAGGATTTCATTTGACTACAATGACTTGTAGACCTTTTTATGGGTGGTTAAGGTTGTAAAACGTCATGTGGTGCGACTTCCAAAAAAGAATGTATATTAATTTATAAATAATGATATTTGTAAAAATAATAATAATAAATAAATAAAAATACTATGTANAAATACTATGTACCTTAAAATATTTTTTGGAAGTAATGAGCTTCACACATGTATTCAAGGTGTAAGGAAAGTAATTTAAGGAATTTTATATAATATAATTTATTATAATATAATTCTCAAGAGACGTTTACAAAACCATATGAAACCATCATGAATACAAGAACTAATTTCTAAGAACTTGGCACATACATTTTTGAAAGATTTTCACAGCAAATATTACCTGCCAACCCAGAGCCCCGAGTACGATGGTGGACATCAGGCTAAAGAACACCAGGCGTTTTGAGATTAGGCAGAAGTGTCGCATCCCCTTAGACGCCATGACCCTGTCCAGTTCTCCAGCCTCTGATACCTGCGCCATGCACATCCTCTGACAGTCACTCAGCTTACTGTGAAAACCCCACAGCGTGACGAGGAAAACCAGGTGGCAGATGATCCAGAAAATAGTGGATGCTGAGAGACCCGGGATGAGCAGGTACCACCGATCCAGGTCTCTCATCTTCAGAGCGGCCACGACCAGAAACGTCACCTCCACGACAACCAGAGGAAGAAGTGTTAAGTGTCTCCACAGGCCTCTTCTCGATAGGAGGGGCGACCAGCGTTCGGTGACCGAAAGTCCGCTGAAGTAGACATCCAGGAATGGGTCGCAGACGAGGCGGCTGAAGAAGCAAGACAAGGCGAAGGGGTTGGTGAACATTCCTAAAGACTCCTGGAAGAAGAATGCAGCCATCCCACAGAAGCAGGTCAGGTTTAGGAAGGCCAAGAAGGACTTCATGCGCAAGTCCACGATTACAGCGGCCAAAGCGAGGGTCAGGACTACAAGGCTTATGGATTTGTGGCCGACCAGGGTCGTGCTGGCCACAGCGAAGCCTGTGAGCTCCAGAGCTTCCCTTGAGGTGAGAAAAGCGGGTTGATGTCGAGTATAACCGCACATTCTTTCAACCAAAGCCCAAAAGATTCGTATAACCATGCTTGCTATTAACATACAGTTGGCCACCTGTTCCTTGACATCGAGCTCTTTGGACGGGACACTGATGAAGCACAGCAAACCCAGAAGGAAACCAAACCACAGATGCAACAGAAAGAGGCTGATGCTCTCCATGCCGAAATAATAGTGGAGAATGCAGGCAATCCCAAGAACAAAGAGGCCCAAAATAAAAATGACCAAGATGATAGTGTCGGCAGTTTTCTCCCATTGTACGTAAATCCCCAGGCAAATGGCCACCAGGGAGTTCAGGCTGGACAGGTAACCGAGGTAACGGATGGAGGACCATGTGTTGACCCCTTTGTTGGCTTCGTCCAGCCGGGTCATCGCAGCGTAAAGGAAGTGGCTCAAGCAATACTTTAGCAGCTTGCACATCGCTGCAGAGTTAAAACTCGCACAACAGCAGAAAAATTAGCGTCGCGAGTGACGTAAGTGATACGTCACAAGAGGAAAAATTATTCGCAGCATAACCGTTCAGCAAAAAGGATGCAAGAACAACATTTTGTGCTGTGGATTTGAGGTACTAAATAGTTTCTCGAGACATTTTAGTGCAAAAGTCAGAGTAAACATCTATAATGAAACAGTGGATTGTCAATATCCACCTGTTACTGCTGAATGAACCGAGCTATTCACTCAAGGTCATGTTATAATGACTACAACCAAGCCGTGAAATAAATGTGAAAATGTTAAACTCGTCGAAAGTTGTCAAATGAAATAAATACAAGAGCTGAAGAGTTTCAATGTGCTGTCAGTCTGATTTAGACGAGCAGATTGCAGTCTGTTTACCGGCATCAGAAAGTTGACTGAATGTGTTGTTTCTCTTCACGAGGAGAGTAACATCGATTAAACCAAAGTTAAAGAAATACGCCAGCAGGTATGCAAATCACTGGTTATTGCCGTTTACAGAAAAACAAGTGAAACTGGTCATTTGTCGCACAATATCCCCGTACCACCGTCTAAACTTCACTCGGTGTCCGCCATATTTGCACATCGGTATTAAGCCGCTACGGAATCCTTGAAGGGACAAATGCATTCAATCTCTCAGTGAAACGGGGGGGAATGAAATGAAATTATTTTATGTAAGCCTACTTCATTGATATTTATGGGGAAAATAATGCTTTTACAATATTGGAAATACTGGAAAATCTGTACTCATGCATGAATTAGCCTACTGAATCCTTTATAAGAAATAAACCATTACTCTAGTCTTCAGTGTCACATGATCCCTCAGAAATCATCCTATTATGCTGATTTGGTGCTCAAGAAACATTATTATTATTATTAATGTTGAAATTAGTTGCGCTGCTTAATATTTCTGTGGAAAATGTGATATTTTTCAGGACTCTACTGCCACTTTTAAACAATTTAATGTATTATTGCAGAGTAAAACTATTAATTTCTTTTTAAAAAACCCAAACATTTGAACAGTATAGTGTAACTTATTTGATAGTGGCAAATGGAATTTTGAGAATTGATATTTAAAATGTATTCTGTCAGATTTAAAGGGTTAGTTCACCCAAAAATGAAAATAATGTCATTTTTTTACTCATCCTCATGCCGTTTCACACCCGTAAGACCTTTGTTCATCTTCGGAACACAAATTAAGATATTTTTTATGAAATCCGATGGCTCAGTGTTATAGTATGTTTTATGTGATCTTACTACTCTTATGATGCTGTTTCTCTTGTGAAGCACTTTGGTCAGTCTTGTGACTGTTTTAAATGTGCTATATAAATAAAGTAAACTTGAAACAGTGAGGCCTGCATAGCCAGCAATGACATTTCCTCTCTCAAGATCCATTAATGTACTAAAAGCATATTTAAATCAGTTCATGTGAAAACAGTGGTTCAATATTAATATTATAAAGCAACGAGAATATTTTTGGTGCACCAAAAAAACTAAAAACGACTTATATAGTGATGGCCGATTTCAAAACACTGCTTCAGGAAGCTTCGGAGCGTTATGATTCTTCTGTGTCGAATCATGATTCAGATCGCGTGTCAAACCGCCAAACTGCTAAAATCATGTGACTTTGGCGCTCCGAATCTCTGATTCGACACAAAAGATTCATAACGCGAAGCTTCCTGAAGCAGTGTTTTGAAATCGGCCATCACTATATAAGTCGTTATTTTGTTTTCTTTGGTGCACAAAAAATATTCTCGTCGCTTTATATTAATATCGAACCACTGAACTCACATGAACTGATTTAAATATGTTTTTAGTAACTTTATGGATCTTGAGAGAGGAAATGTCATTGCTGGCTATGGAGGCCTCACTGAGCCATTGGATTTCAACAAAAACATCTTAATTTGTGTTCCGAAGATTAACAAAGGTCTTACGGGTGTGGAACAATATGAGGGTGAGTAATAAATGATATTATTTTCATTTTTGGGTGAACTAACCTTTTAAATGCATATCCTATGTGAATAGCTGTAAAGTATTTAAAGCAAATGAAAGACCAAAGAGAAGGCAACAAAAACCTTTATTTATAAAAGATGAATGACAATAGTTCTCACAAACAACCTGTTCCTGTGGCAGTCAACCATTATAACACTGATAAAGAAAATCAATCATGCAAACAGTGGATTAAAGCCAGGGGAAGACAAATATATTTGATATGTGAATGTTTGACCACACCACCAAGTAAACATTATAATACAAAGCTTTTTTTTATGGTTTTAAAACATTTCTCAGATTTATAAATCAAGTACAGACTAAAGAATGCCTTTAGATGCTATTGCTAATAGGGCAGTATTTTTAGTAATTTAGCCAAGAGCTGGTTAATTCGCTGAAAGTATGTACTGTGACTGTTTATTGTGGCAGAGAAATGAGCTTACTTTCAAATGACAATCAGTAGCCTGTTCTTGCATCCATTCTATATAATCGCAAATGCAAAAATACAATTTGGGTTTGAAGGCACCTTGAGGAGGATTTTTTTTTTCTGATACCCTGAAAGATCACATACTGAATACTTTCAAATCTTTCCACACTTATATTTGGCACCCCACAACACATTTAAAGTGCCCAACACCAAAACCTCACATAGATACTTCAACAGAACCCCAATGTACATCTCACACACTCCTTCAGGAGTTAAGACCGCATATTCTCACGTCATCAGGTTTACCAATCGGTAACCACGTTAATACAACACAAAACAGTGCCTAATATCAGTTACTCAATATAACTGCCAGGTTACAGTGATATGGGGCATTTTTGACCATTTATGATTATGAAGGTATTGCTATTGTATTGTACATATTGGTATTGTATTGTACATTGGGGTTCTTTGCACTTTATTTTATACATATCTTTTTTTTATTCTCTTAATTGTTATTCTGACTTTTAATGCATTTTAAATATTGCTGTCTGGTTGAAAGAGCTGGGAGAATTAGGAAGAAAGTGAAATCTAGAAGAAGCAGACAGAAGAAAAAGAAGGTGAATGCAGAAAGAATTGGCATGTAGGGAAGGAGGATAGAATGTAACTTAACATTGAGGGGTCATAAGATCGTAAGGGAATGAGTTGAAGAACTGTGATTTTTTTGGATGTTGTGTTTGTGTGAGAGCGGTGTGTGTGTGAAATGTAAGAACATCCATTCAGATCCGCTCTGATGGATAGATCTGTTTAGATTCACTCTGACGGACAACAACAGCTACAAAAAACTCCCTAGGACTTCCTTGCTCTTCCATCCAGATAGCAAAATTCTGTCTTTTCCTGTTTTTATTTCATTTCTAATGTATTTTATATCTTTTATGTATCATCTTTTTTACTGTTATTTCTATTCCTTATGTTCTATTTTTATTATTCTTCTTTATGTGAAGCACTTTGAATTACCATTGTGTATGAAATGTGCTATACAAATAAAACTGCCTTGCCTTGCCTTGCCTATTCTAATGAAGTGCTGATGCCAATCTCGATATTTTGCCAACCCTACGTAGGGTGTTATCGAAAATGTGCAAATATGTGCTTGGACATTTAATATAGTGTTTTTAAGAACCTGGAGTGAATTTAAAAACCTGCAAATTCTGCAATTACACAAACATAAGAGCTAAAAACGTACAGTGATACGCAACAATCTTTTGATAGTACTTCAAATCGACCGTTTGTGAGAAATTTGGCAAAGTACTTTCCAAACTTTTGTACCTTAAAAGTTATATTTTATAATTGAAAGCGGGAAGCTAAAATAATATACTGAAGAACTCAATTAGATTAACACCAGATAACAATACACTAAGTAGATTTAGAGCAACCGAAGGTTTCTAGAGTAAACAGTCAAGAGTAAACAATCAAAGTCACATTATGGCAAAATGCGCAGAAATCTAACCTGCTCCACACTACATACTACTGACTAGTAATTGGATAGTACTGGATATAATAGCGGTTTGATCGTAAGATTAGAAACATGTTACTACACAATACATGCATCCAATCTGGTCACCTGTAAGATTGTTTGTTCTGAAAAACTAAGACTACTTCGCATGATTTGTACCTTGTTGAAGCGAGAAATCCACATTCACAGTTACAATGTCACATAACCAAACACGCACAAGTTCTGCAAACACTTAAAATGCTACAAATATCATTGATAAAGGCTATTCCAAAACAGATGGCTGAAATCTCCATCCAAAATGTCCAGTGGAAACTTGCTGATAATCAAACGATTAAGGCTTAGTTCACCCACCCAAAAAAAAGGGAAATTTTGTCGTTATTTACTCGCCATGATGTTTTTCCAAACCTGTATGACTTTAATGTTGAAGAACTGTTTTTGTCTTTACAATAAATGTCAATGGGGTCCAAATCAAAATGGACTTTCATTGTGTGGACAAAATAACACCGAAGGCTAAATATCTGTGTTTAAGACAGAAAGTCATTGGTTTGGAACAACATGAGGGTGAGTAAATTATGACAGTATGTTCATTTTTGGCAGATCGAAGAACAATACTATATAGTAACTCCAGCCAAAAGGTTCGACATGATGATAACTACGCCTAATATTTAAGTTGTAACTTATGCTAGTCTGAAAAGGTTTGTCCAGTTGACAGTCATTCTGAACGAGAAAACAGCCAAAGTGGGTGAGCTGATATCACATAGCTGCTTCTGTTACAAAACCACATCACTTCTATTTCTTAGTTTAGTGTGTATATTTGTGTCTTGCACGCTCTTAAAAACCAACACCCACTTAAACGTCCTCATTCACTCTGTGCAAACTTTTTGCTGCTTAAAAAGGGGTCGAGTACACAAACGCAGCAGAGCAATTTTGGCAGCACGACGGTAGGGTACTAAATATCAAGAGGGGCAGTAAACAAATTCAGCTCTGCAGCAAAATGGGGTCTTCCATCTCGTGGAAGGGCGCTGAGCTGCTCTGGCTCTCGCCCGAGTCCGAATCGTATGGCGTGTCCGGCAATTCCGCGAAGCTACACGCCAACTGGTCGTCCTCAAAATCAGAGCGTGGCAGCTCATAGCAATCTGTGAACCCCTCCTCGTCGAGCGTGTTAAAGTCCTGCGGGATGTAAAGCATCTCTGGGTAGTTGCGGCTGACCAGGTCGCTGCTGGTGGTGGGCGACACCTTGCGGAAAGCAATCAGGTGCATGTGGGAGAACTTGACATACTTGTAGCGCTTGAAGCCCAGAGACTCCACTGCAACTCGCCAGCTGCGCATCATAAGCGCATGCCGGCCCTGGTGGGAGGAGTCAGGGGTGATGATGAGGAGGAGGCCGTTCAGGGTCAAAAGTTCATGTGCTTTCTTGCAGCAGAGCCAGCGCTGATAGGGTGAGGGGAAGTAGGAGAGAAGCAGGGAGAAGACCACCACGTGAAATAGCTGGGCAGGTAAAGCGTCGATGGGGCCACGCAGCTGCCGCAGGAAGGCATCCAAGGCGTCGCTGGCCAGCTGCAGAGGCTGCTGCAGCTGCAGGTTCAGAAAGTCGCATTTGTAGACACTCTGTAACCATAAAAAGGACAAATGGGGAAGGAGAATCAGAACATTTAGCTTCACTCTACAGGACAGGTAAAATTAGCACAAGGGTCAATGGCAAATAAGAGTGTCCGAGATAAAGAATTGAAAAAAATATTTTACAAATGTAGTAAACAGTAAGTTCTTAAGGCCCGTTCACACCAAAAACGATGACTATAAAGATAAAATCGTTCTAAATATAAAAGAATTGCACTGTCCACACCACAGCTATAATGGTAGAGAGAAACGATATCGTTGGGATCACTTTCAGAACGATTTTTTCCAACTGTTTAATGATAAAACACTGACAACCAATCAGAATCCATTCTAATTTAAGGGCTCGTGCATTTAAAATGGAGAAGTTAATCGCCGAGGTCCTTTTTAACAAGCCAACCCCCCTATTTCAAGGACACTTTAAAGAAAATGGATATATGGGGAACAATCGGTCATAACCTCGGAATAAATGGTGAGAAGTATTAACAGAGATGAGATCATGATGCCAGGCTAGCAAACAGCGTAAAATAAAATTACCTCAGATATCCAGCGCTAGTTTCGACAACACTGTCTTGCTTCCTTTGAAGTTGCAGTGAAAAAGACTAGGCATTGTTTTTATTCCGCTATATTGACTGTCAGCTAAATTCACTGTTAGATTAGATCGATTACACTAGCTATTCACTCGAAACATATCATGCTGAGGACATCTGCTGGTTAAAGCCATGTAAATGCAACAAGAACAACAAAAAAATGTTGTACACACTTTGAAACCGCAGCGCGTTATCGTTCTTTGATGTGGAAGCAAATATAGTTATCTTTATAGTTCTCGTTCTTGGTGTGAACGGGCCTTTAGTAATGTACTCTTCGTATAAATGTTGGATTTTAAAAAAAACAGACTAATTCCAGAAAGTAAACTGATGCCCCGTTCTATTTCTGACGTACTTCAAGTGCTCGTGCTACTTCTGATATGAAGAACAAATAGTGTAGACACGGTGTAAGAAAACAACATAATTTAACCAATAATTTAATCACTAAAAAAACGTTAGATTCCATATTTAATTTGATGAGAAAACTGCTGTGTTAGACTGACGTAACATCCGTTAAATAGGCCTCATTCATTAAACTTTTGTAAATATATGAGTAAATTCAGAGTAATTTTGCACATAAAACTGACCTTCCTGAAAAGTCACAATTAGCATAATTCACAATTAGCATAATTCCCATCTATGAATTACAACTATGTAAATTACATGTCTAGAAATGCTGTGGAATCTTCTGGACTCTTCTCAGGTTTGGCTCCAGTATAATGTATAAATGCAAGAGAGACTAATATGCCTAACAATAAATATTCAATTAACGTGTGTTCACCATAGCGTTTTCAGCGAGCTGAAAAAATGGCTGGAGCTCCTCTGAAAATGATCAGCGCTTGAGAGTACTTTGGAGGCGCAGCGTTTTCCCAGCTGAGATGCTTTGGTTGCTATGATTTGGAATATATACACGACAGTAATGTGTTACTATAATATCTCATTTTGAAGATTATTACTGAATATAAAAATGCAGTGACCAGCAATATTAACTTCTCTATTGTTGTTCAGTCTTTGTACAATTAGGATGATTGGTCAGTGTAAATTTGTCCCACACTTCCTCCACTGTGATTGGACAGCTGGGTAAAAAGTGACAGTGACGAGCGCTGAGTTTTACCCAAAGTTGAACAGTTTTCAACTCTCAGTTTCCAAAAAAAAAAAAAAAGAGGCAAACGAACTCGTGAAATATTATTATGGTACATAGTGCATCAAAACACAGTCATCAGTTTGCCTAAAAGAACACAGAATGTTCTGATGTTTTACACACCATTTACACGTGGTAGGGAGCATTGAAAATACAAACATTTTCATGAATCTGAACATTTACGTCAGAACTACTTTACTAACTATTTACACAAAAATTCGTTCTGCTTGTGTTTCATGACCATTCAAAAAAATAATAAATAAATAAATTGTCTGTAGTCTCATATAACTTCAAGGAACACAAACCTCTACTGCTGGCACAATGTCGATACCAACAGTCAGAAACTCATCAAACCTCAGGAATGGATTGAAACAGCTGCCCACATCCAACAGTCGTATCCTCCCAAGCTGGAATGTTGAGCTGTTACTAAGCATAAATAAAAAGCTGATTTAGTCAATAAACTCGTTTAACATGTGGAAAATCCTGGTGTTTGTGGATTTGCAGTAAAAAAAAAAAGGTCATTCTAGAGCACCTTGGAGAGGACGACTGTGGTAGAGCGTTTGCAGATGTGTTATTTCCAGCTGCTGCAAGCTTAGAGCTCTTCTCATCCTTCTCCAACACTCGCCTCATCCCTCCATCCTGGAAGTACTCCTGACAAACACTGTGGCAAGAGAGATTTAACAACAATAGGGCTTTTCACACTGCATTTAACTATGGGTTATCATCGTTCTAAACCTCGCTTTTAACCCCGGGTAAAGGAACGTTTTTTATTGTGAGTGCACTTGTTGCGTATCTACATTTAAAATAACAAACTTGAGCGTGCAAAAGATGCGACGTGTGGACAGCCACTTAGAATGTTACAACTAGACGCTTAGTAACTGACAACCAATCGCATGCCTCATATTTGCATGCTTTGGAAAATCACGGAAACACTGCTTGTTGTATAAACAGTCGTTTTGGCTTTTGATGGGAAAAATGTCAAATGGTGATGGAAAACATGTTAATTGTAGTGGAGACAGTTTCATTCTTACCTTTATAGTAGGAAAAGTCCATTCTGTAAAAAACTTGATAGCCAAGTATGCTAGGTGTATAGGACTTTCTTCTTTCTGATGAACACAATCTGAGTTATATTAATAAATATCCTGAAGCGTCCAAGCTTTATAATGTCAGTGAACGGGACCAACGAGTATGAAGCTCAAGAAAGTGTCTCCATCCATCATAAACGTACTCCACACGGCTCCGGGGGGGGGGTTAATAAAGACCTTCTGAAGTGAAGCGATGCGTTTGTTTAAGAAAAAAATCCATATTTAACAAGTTATTAAGTAAAACCCCCCGGAGCCGTGTGGAGTACGTTTATGATGGATGGATGCACTTTCTTGAGCTTCAAACTCGTTGGTCCTGTTCACTGCCATTATAAAGCTTGGATGTGTCAGAATATTTATTAATATAACTCCGATTGTGTTCATCAGAAAGAAGAAAGTCATATACACCTAGGATGGATTGGGTAATTTTCATTTTAAAGTGAACTAATTCTTTAAACCGGGGTTAAGAATGACCCAGGGTTAACCATCTCAAATGTGGAAAGCCCTAAAAAGAATCAAATCGGTTTCTCAACATAAAACATTGACCATCAACGGTCATACCTGCGGCACCACTCAATGCGTCCCTCGCCCTCGCATTTATTCGCCCAGTGGTTGTCGGCCAGGTTCTTCATGGCCATGGCATACTCGCTGAGAGTCTGCTCGTCTTCACAATGCTCACGCCATATTTTCTCGAAATCTCCCACTGCATTCGAAGAGACAAAACAGAGGAGTGTACCGTCACGCCACATGATTGATCATTCTGCACAGCATAAATGGTGAACATTCATACAAATCCTACTTTCTGAAGTCAGCTGATGTACGTGGTTTCTCTAATTTTCAGATTTTCAAACGGCTCGCAAAACACCATCCGGTTTCTTCAACAACACGGTGAAACTCCATCGCCAAGCTCAAAAGTACTGTATCATCAAAGTGTTTGTGCTGATTCACACACAGTTCAAAAACTTGCTGATAATGTCGATGACACCAGAAGGCAACCACTACCCTAAAAGACTGCTTTGGAGGGAAAGAACTGGCAAAAAGTGAGCTGTCCCATGACAGAGTGGAAAATACAGGCCTTATCAGATTTACAGAGAAGGGAAGAGACTGCAGTGTAGTTACATATGAATACTGCTGTACAATGCCAAGAAGACCAGATCACGCCTTCCTTATTAACCCATCACGGGGTCTAGTGAATAGACTACTGTGTGTGGGATTTATAGCGCTACTCATCGCTCTTGGGGGAAACCGAGGAAGATTCGATAAAGAACCAGGAGAAACTCAACAACACATTTAAAGTCAGTATAAACGGTGGTACGTTACATTAGGTTTTGCTTCATGTGGAACTGATTGAAGGCAAAAATATAACATTTCATAATCTCATCCTACTCTCTACTACGTCATAACTTGACGATGGGCATGATAACCTTCATGGATGCTCAATTGCTCATTGAAGCGTAAGACTGTAACAGGAAATGTAACAGCATCCTCACAACCAATTACTTCTAGTCTATCAATACAAAGACAGACTATTTGACTTTTCAATACATTTCTCAAGATAATATTTTTCACAAAAATATGCATTAGTTTTTAGGCAGTGACTAGAAAACATAGTAGGTGGCACTTTCCACAAATTAGGTACAAAATATGACCTGAAAGATGGCTTTTTAAAAAGTTTTTGGATGTAATTTTTCATCGTCAGTGATAGGAGGTGCTTAACCTAGTTCACCCAAAAATGTAAACTCTGTCATCATTTGCTCACACCCAAGACGTTCTAAACCTGTCCGACTTACTTGGAACATAAAAGAAGATATTTTGAGAAATGTCTCAGCATTTTTTTGCAGCCATACAAATGGAGGTCAATGGTAACCAAACGTTCAAAATATATTTTGTTCCACAGAAGAAAGACATTCAGGTTTTGAAAAACAATTTCATTTTTGGGTGAACCATCCCTTTAATCTTCAGAAAACCTCTTAGGAGGTCAAACTAAATATTATTCATTTAATTTTTTGTTTGTTTTCTAAAGGTTGTCATTTTTACAAAAGTGTTACAGAAATTTTGATGTCAAAAATATGTTTAAAGTGTGATTTAATGCATGTGTAATTTAGCTAGTTAAAGCTAGTTTAGGCAATTAAAAAAAATCCCAAATTACACATACTCATAACAACAGTGACATTGTCACACTGAAACTGATTCATTTATACTTATTAAGCCTGTTTATACCCTCCCCAGCAGATAGACGCACTAAAAATAGGCCAAGTGTCCATTATGTATCATAGGTGTATTAAATCTTAATTAAAAATAAATGAATATAATTGACAGTGAAAAGATTAAATCTTTTAGAGAGGCATACTCCCCTGTACATGGTCAAAAAACATAATTCAGAGGAATTATGCCAATAAATTATTGTTTTATTGCCTTTTTCTCCCCGAAGGACAATTAAAATTTGTTTATGTATTCAAACACAGTCATAAATTCAATGAAGGGCAAAACAGGAACAGATGAACGACCCTGCATAAGTTTGCTGACTAGTCTAACGTCGTGCTGCAGACAGACATACAGACAGACAGACAGAGGCTGTTTCAATACCTAATGTGCTGCCTACCCAAACAGTATCATTTACGGGCGTTCAGGACGTTTTATTCGAATGTTATTCAAAACGCTGTCTATGTATGTAGCTCACTAGGTTTTGAGCCATAGCCAGACACAGCCAAAAACGAGCCAAGTATAAAATCAGTTAATGTCAACAGGGATGCAACATAAGTTTAAAACAAAATAACGTTTTTGCTCTCGAAGCGTCACGGTTGTAATCCAGGCGTTTAAATATCCGCGTCTCTGAACAGGCCAGACTACAGAAACGGATCAAGGCTAGGCTACACAGCTACGTATGTCAGCCAATACCTTCAATGTATTTCCTGCGGAGTTTTCGGTGCACGCTCTTCACCACCCCCGACAGCTTCTCCTGCTCCTGCTTCCTGGACTGCAGCTCTGTCGGGACAGAGCCGGGGTGGTAATCGGAGAAATCCGGGTCTGTCTCAGCGTTGCTCCGCAGGTCCATAGTACAGCACCACTGAGGCTACCGGCGCACCGGCTCCGTCAGTCCGTCAGCACGCACGCACACGCCGCAACAACGCGCAGCCTGATTGCGCCACTCTGGCGAACGTGACGGAAGTGCACGGCCAATCTGTGAACTCTAAAGATGAAACGCCTCTGAACTCTGAAAGGTTGATGATTAAGCTTGATCATAAAGTATTGCGTTACATATAATAATAATCATCATAATTGTGGTTATTATGACTATTATTAATATTATTATTATTATAACAATTATATTATTATAATTACTTTTATAAAGATTTGTNATATACAATTTTATATATTAATATTTAATATTTATTAATATTTATATAATATATATATTATAGTATTATTATAATATATTATAAACTATATAAAGTCATGCACGTAATGTCTTGTGATTCCCTGTCTTGTGTTTAAGTATGAGCCGCTCAGCTCGCTTATGCTGCTGAACCTAACTGGACTCTGAAATTCTACATCAACTTAGCATTGCAGCTTAGCGGCTCTGAATTTACTGTGGTACTTGCGGTGGAGGAACGCGGCACTCCCTCAGTTGCCACCACACCAGATCCTCAGCCGTCATGGTCACCATGCCAGAGTCTCTTCACATCATGACCATGAGTCCTCAGCCGCCATGACCACCACACCAGAGTCTACAGCCATCATGGGCGCCACGCCAGAGTCTCGTCACGTCATAACTGCCACACCATAGTCCTCAGCTGTCATGACCGCCACTCCAGAGTCCTCAGCCGTCATGGCTGCCAGTGGTTTTCTGCTCCGCCGTGGTGGTCTCCTGCTCCGCCTACTCCGCTGTGGTGGTCTTCAGCTCTGCCTGTTCAACTGTGGTTGGTCTTCTGCTCCGCAGTGGTGGTATCCTGCTCTGCCGTTGTGGTCTTCAACTCTGCCTGTTCTGCCGGTCTCCAGTTCCGCTGAGGTGGTCTTCATTCCCGCCGGCTCAGCTCTCGCTACCTGCTCTGCTGGACCTGCCCTGGCCAATTGTTCTGCCTGCTCCGGCCCTTGCTCTCTGTTTCTCCTCAGTCTTCCTGATCTGCCTCTGCTCCACCTCCCTCCTGGACTTATGTGTATGTTTGTTGAGGAGAGGCTGGAATCCGCTCTAACTCCCTCCAGTAGGTTGTGGTCAATGTGTAAACTACAAAAATGTGAATTTGTGAAAACGGTGATGTCATGCGCATGTGAATAGCATGTTCAGTCTATAGGCACGTTGTGTTTCTTTCAGGGCTTGACATTAACTTTTTTGCTCACCAGCCACTGTGGCTAGTGGTTTTCCAAAGTTACTAGCCACTCAGCATTTTAACTGGCCACAATTTTGATGTTGGTAAATTACATTTTATATGATTAAAGTTGACTTTGTTATGCTTAAATTACTTTATTTTGAGTCATTTTACTTGATTTAGAAGATTTAAAACCCTTTCAAACTTTTAAATGCAGATTGACCACCCAAATCAAGACTACATTGTATATCAGCAGGTATGTACAGGTGGGCAAGAGGTGGACAATATGGGCTAATATGAGAAATTGTACAAGCTATTTGTGTTAGGCTATATAAAAGAACATAGAAGCAAATTACAAAAACAATAGTAAATTAAAAATAATATTTTTTTCAGATACAGTAGGTTTATTTAACATATAGCCTACATTTATTTAACATCTTTTGTTGTTTGCTTAACATTAATGACAGACAGGTAGGCCTATTTTGGGCTTTTTATTAATTAGCCTAATTGGGCTGCTGAATGCATGGACGTAACTGACACATATCCAGTTATTACCCACCTGTTTACGTCCACTTAAGCCATAACCGACTGTATTCACGCGAGATACTCAACACGATGGACATTTAGACATCTGTGTGCACCACAGTCTATGGTTTGCATGTGTATTTGACTATTCAGGCGCGAAGAGAACTGATCGCGCGCACGACAGAGAGAGAGCACACGCAAGAGAGTGCTTCTGTTGTGTGTCATTCAGCGCAATTCCGCCTATCCCTCCTTCACTAACTGCACGTATATAACGAATTGTGTGATTGGACTGTAATTTTGTGCTATGACGATCTTCGACGATCATTTGGCTGTAAACTGAAATTATATTCAACCCGCCAAAGTGGCTAGTGGGAGTGGCTGTCTTACCCGCCACAGCTGAAATCTACCCACATTTGGCGGGTTGGCGGGTGCTAATGTCAAGCCCTGGTTTCTTTACAAAGTGACATTGCCACCTACTGGCCTGGCATGAATAATACAGCGTTTTTAGTCGATGACACAGATCCATGTGAACGGGAATCATTTTGACAATGTTGTCGTTTGTACGTAAAAAACGCAGAGGAAATACTTTTCCATTTTTAGTAGCTCTGAGATGGAGCTACAGTGCCATTGTGTGTCCTCTTGAAAATGTCATCATGTGCTTCGACCCCATTTAGAGGGAGTGATAATCCCATAATAGTCTCCCTGCTCAGCTGTGCAAACTCCTCCCCAATGAATTTGTGACTAAAATGTTTCTTATGCTATCAGCTTATAAATATGCAGTCATAATGCTTGAAATTATAGTGTTCTAAAGATGACATTAGGGATAGTTCACTCAGAAATGAAAATGGCGTCATTTACTCAACCTCATGTATGTATTCTTTCCTCTGTGGAACACAAAAGACGATATCTTGAAAAATGTACAATGATTGTTGGGATGGGTTGTGTTCGACCATGTTTTGGGCCCCAGTGACTTTCACTGTATGGTCAAAAACAATTGAATCATTATTCAAAATTATGTACAGCTAAAAAAAGGAGTCTATTTGGGGAGATCTGTGGTCAGATTTATTTTTGCGAATTGCATATAACCTGGAGATGAGATAATAGTTCATCTGTTTGTTCATTGAAAGCCATTTCCGTGAATGATGTCCAACAATAAATGGACAAGATAAAGACACCTTGAAATAATAACAGGTGCACAATATTGAATTGCAATAAAAATACTCTGTTGATTGGACAAAATAAATTGATAGATAACGCAACAGAAAAACAGATTGATAAAAAACAGATTATTCCATGCATGTTATCTATTTTGAGTACAAAATAATGAAACGAGGCAAGTTATTGTTTATTTTACATGGTTTATTCATTGTGAGTAGACACCTGTGTCTACATACAGTACCTGTATTTATGAAACAAACGCTGGTCAGTTTGGAGATGATAAGACCATAATGTTTGGTATATTGAAACATAAAATAGGATAGTGACCCTTGATGTCTTTTTAGAAAATAGGTAGTGTGACGTGTCAAATAGTTTATGACTGTAAACCATAGCTGTAAACAAACAAGATGATACGTAAAGGAACATATAATAATTTCTGAACTCTAATAAACTTGTACAACCATGAATGGGAAAATGTTTGTAAAATAACTGCCTTTTGCCTGAAGAAAATAAATATTTTTTTACTGCTTTGTTTGTGTTATATGTATATATAAGTTATAATCCAATTAGGTACTTACTATGAAATTAAAGTTACACATAAAAGTCAATTGCACTATAATCCTTTTTCAAGACTAATCTTATCTGTCAAACTTAATCTTTTCACTCACAAAACTGGTCCTTTAAATATCACTGTACCAGGCACCATTAGCACATAACTCAACCATTTATACATATATAAATCCCATATAATCCCTTGCTATATGATCAGCTCTGTGTAAAGAGCATTGTGATATTGTATGAAAACTTTGAAAAACAATGTTCTGTCATGACAACTCTCAGAGTGTTTGGCATGGTAATGGATATGATAATGTTGATATGTTTGGTCTTGGCGGAATAGATCTGCTACGCTGCTGCTGTTATTGCTGCTGTTGCTGCAGAGCAAGTAGGAATGGAAATATTTTCTCGACTTTCTAACATTTACAGATGAAGAAAATGTCTGTGAAATGCAAGTTATGCACTGAGGCTATACTGGACTTGCTACTGTAAATACATACAAGACATGCTGCAGTGAGAAAGTAAGACATGCTGCTGCTGTACAATATAGCGTATGAATTACCCATAGCAGATCTATACAGGTGGAGCTGGGGAAGGTGGAGGGTTTCTGAAAGCGCAGTAGCAACTGCTACAGCAAATGCTGACTGAGTATTCGAAGGTAGAGCAACGAGTTCATTGGCAACTGATAGAGCAGGAACCAATCAGCTGTGCTCTATAGAGAATGATGTGATTGTAAGTAGATTGAGTCATGTACCTATGATCCTGCGCCATCTAAAGATCCATGACAGAACTTTGTATTTGTCCATACAGCCGGGAAATAATATACTGACTCGTATAATGTCAAATGGCAAATAATGTAACAAAAGTCTGCCATTATTTAAAATCATGTTTTTCTTATGTGCGATAAATACTTCCACATAATCCATATTCAATATAATCAGTATGACAACATAATCAATGTTGTCATACAACAGTTGTATTCATAGAACATTTATTCAGATCCACTTCCACATTTCTACTAAACTCTCCAAAAATTTCATAAATCATCTTTACTGCATTCCTCTGTCACCTTTCGGAGAGTTTTTAGTGGCTTTTCCTCCCCTTGTCGAAACAGCCAATATACTGTAAGAAGATATAGGGCAAAACATGCAATGAAGTCATAATAATATGTTGCAACCAAAAACACTATCAACAAAAATGTGTATCCAATCACTCTTGACATATTATCATAAGACAAAAACTCTTTCCACCACAAGACATTACGTCCAATGACATGCTCATTCCTGTCCACTAGGGGCAGCGTAGCTCTTTCCAGCTCCATGATGTACTCGATATTTGCTAAATCTTCTAGGGAACTATTTGTCTGGTCCTCATCCACAGACTCCGAGATTGAAGGCATAGCTAATGGCCGTCCTTTACTCACTGAGGGTCTTTTGCCATAGCTTCCACTCATTGTGCCTTCTCTGAATACTGACTGTTGTGAATTCCTCAGACTGTTCAGGTACAGCTCCATCTCATCATCAATCTGCGATTCTGTTGAGGTGTTGTCTTCAACATTTTCGAGATCTCTGTTCATCGAGTCTTTTGCCTGGCAATCCATGTTTTCCAGCATATTGTTCACATCATCGGTAGTTTCCCGGTCACTGTTCTCACTTCCACAGCACACATTCTCTTCTTTATCAATAAATTCAATGAGGTCCCAATCATTCTCCATAGCTTGCATACTTCCACTGAGTTCAGTATCACTCTTTTGAGATGATTCTTGCCAAGATGCAGTTTCCTCACAAATTGCTACTCCACTGTTGAAGTGCCTGTCCTGTTTTACAACTCCACCAAGATTTTCTATTTCATTTAAGTCAGTATGATGTTGTGGTAATGATTTAACATTGCTGGTACTAATGATCTGCTTCTGTTCCTCAGAATCTCTTTCAACAGAAAGCAGATCATCTGCATCTGCTTGTTGTTTCTTTTCTCTCTCAGTTTCCATTGCATCCAAGTCCTCTTCATCATCTATGTATTTAAGCTCATCTTCAATGCTATTTTTTCCTCCTTTATCTTCAAGTTTTTCTTCTGCACCTTCTTGTTCTTTTGGTTCTTGTTCATTCTCCTCTTTGTCTTGTTTTTTGTTTCCATTTCCTTCTTCCAGGCTTTCATCATTTTTTATTTTGTGAATTTCTTCCACCTCTTTATTCACTAATGTGTTATGTTCTCCATCAAACTCAATAATGCTTGAGCTCTCTGCCTCTGAAGTCTGTGTAGCAGAAACGATGAGCGTTTGCTCCTTTTTTTCATTCATTTGGCAGCTCTCCAAAGTATTGCTCATATTTATCTGCGTGTTCTCCAATTCTGTATATGGTTCGGTTAGCATGGTTGTTGCTAAGTGAGAAAGTTCTTCAGATTTTTCAATGTTCAATCTTAGCTTACAGCTGTCAAGCTCTGATTTATCATTAGAGGAACCCAAGACGATCCCTGAAGTCAGGAGCATTTTGGGCTCTTCGGGAGATTGGGCAAAACTGCAAGAGGTGCTGCTTATAATATTTGCAGGGTCCCCCTGGTTTTGTGACATTTCAATTTTGATACTAGACATCTGATTATCCAAAGATAATGAAGTTTTTAAAACTAATGTGGGTGATGAAGGGTGTATCTGTTCAGGTAGGTTGTCAATACCGGAGTCTATTGTTTGATTTGTAGGGATTACATTTTCTGGTCCTTGTAGGGGAAATAAATATGGACTGTGGCCAGGATCATCCTGGAATGAATATTCAGTCAAAGCTAATGTGCACACTGGTAAAATTTCTTCTAGAAGAGGATCTGGCTGCCTGGATGTGACTTCTGGAAGGTTTGTTTCAGTAAATGTATTATCTGTTGGGTATTCTCTGAAAACACCAGTATAATCATTGTGAGAAGCTTCCGACATCTCAACATGTTTACTCATATTTGGCTCAGAGAGAGGATTTTTGGTTGGGTTTACTGTAAGTTTTGAGTTCTGATCTGTTGATTCTTTGCAGGCGCCAACACTAATATCATGTACTGTCTGTTTTGTAGATTTGCAAGACTCTGGCCAAATGTCTGTGGTCTCGGAGGCCGTGACCACTGTTAAACTCTCGTTCTCTAGTTCCCTTAATGACCTCCTATCTACTTGTAATGTTTTCGGAAAAAAGTATTTTCTCTCTGTTTCCATGTTTTTAAAAACCTGATGATAAAGTGGGGCTACAATGGTCCCAAATGTGAACCCTTGAGAAAACAGCTGAGGCTCAGAGTTAGTAGTTTTCAAACTCACATTCTCTTCTGGTTTTCCATCATTAATATTTGTGTCCTCATGGTCCATCTTAGAGCTCAATGCCAAACTTTTAATTCTTTGCTTAGCGTCCTTCTCAAAGTGCTCCCATGCTCTTTCAACATTCTTGCAAATAGACAAGTCAGGATTTTGGCATACAGGAAAAGACTGATTGATTGAACCTTTTTGGTCATTAAGGTCCTCAGTAAGTTGGATGTCTTCCAGGGCCTCAGAAGCAGAGCATGCAATTGACTCACCACAGTCTTCAAGGGGTAAATTTGTGTGTGCTTCGGATAAATTAGTCTCGGTGTTGATCATTGCTTCTTTATGTTGTGTAAGAGCTTGGCTGTAAATGTCAGTGGAATATCCACTATCCTCTGCAGATTTTAAGGACACATCTGGTGAGGGTGATATTTGGTTGCATGTTGGTGGTCGAGCAGTTTGTGTTGACTGTGGGCTGCATGGTGTCTTCTCCAGCACTGACGCATGTTCCTGCATGCTGGTCTCTACTGTAACTTCACTCTCTTTGGTCTTGGTCCCTTGTTTCATTTCTTCTTCTCTCTTAGCAAAGTGCTCCTTGACTTTTGCTAATCGCACAGCCCTTCTTCTGCTCCTTCGGCTGCGGTTTCTGCTTATTTCCTCCTGTTTACAAAGAAGTAGGTGTGAAATATACTGAATGGAAGACTATCTTCAATAAATAAATGTAAAGGTAGGGTAGGCAAATTCGCAGAGGCTAGCAATAGCAATCTAGCTTTAAAAGCATGAGATCCCACCCTCCCTTCAGAGCGTCTCTAAAGCCACGCCTCCTTCAAAACACATGAGCGCACACACCCAGAGCAGAGTTTGTAAAGCGTCACGAGACGAGAGACGGCATTAAATTACCTCATGTCTCAAAGCACATAACATTAAAATAATAAGGAACGTAAACAACTTACAGAGCTCTACTTGTACCACCTGACTTCAGCAGATTCATTTTGGTGTTGATAGTGTTGACATAGAAACGCATAAATCTAGAACGTCACGGGTTTCCATCTCTTAATTACGGTTACGACATGGTGTGATTGCAGCATAATCTCATTGTTTTGGTTCAGGAGGAACTGTAAAAGATGGCTGTTGTTTGGGCACTCTGTGACTGTCTGTCTACAACTCTTTAGCCTCATGAAACGCGCTGATGACTTGTGATGTCTGTGCGAACAGGTGAATGGAGGTTTGGAAATACACATGTTGACAGGCAGGTAGGATGTCGAATGCAATGATTGGACGAACATTTTTTGGTCCTGAGACTTACACAGAAGATATATGTACAAGTTTTAATATTTAGACAACTTGTTATTGATTACTATCAGAATGAGTTTTAACAAGAATAACAAAAAGTGTTTATATAAAACAAATTGCCTACCCTACCTTTAAAGGATTTGTTCACTTTCAAATAAAAATTTCCTGATAATTTACTCACCCCCATGTCATCCAAGATGTCCATGTCCTTCTTTCTTCAGTCGAAAAGAAATTAAGGTTTTTGATGAAAACATTCCAGGATTTTTCTCCTTATAGTGGACTTCAATGGCCTCCAAACGGTCGAAGGTCAAAATTAGTTTCAGTGCAGCTTCAAAGCATTCTACACGATCCCAGATGAGGATTAAGGGTCTTATCTAGAGAAACCATCGCTCATTTTCTAAAAGAAATTTAAAATTATATACGTTTTAACCATAAATGCTCATCTTGAACTGGCTCTCTTCTTCTTCTCTATCTGAATTTCAGCAGTGTAGACACTGCTAAGTGTATTGCTGCCCTCCACAGGTCAAAGTTTGAACTAATTGTTATATACTATTGAACTAGCATATTTTATATGACAATTTAGTTCAAACTTTGACCTCTGGAGGGCAGTAATACACTTAGCAGTGTCTACACTGCCGGAATTCTAATAGAGAAGAAGAAGAAGAAGAAGAAGAAGAAGATAGAGCTAGTTCAAGATAAGCATTTATGGTTAAAATGTATAAAGAAAAAATATTTTTTAGAAAATGAGTGATGGTTTCACTAGATAAGACATTCCTCGTCTGGTATCGTTTAATGCCCTTTGAAGCTGCACTGAAACTAATTTTGACCTTCAACCGTTTGGAGGCCACTGAAGTCCACTATATGGAGAAAAATCCTGGAATGTTTTCATCAAAAACATTAATTTCTTTTCGACTGAAGAGAGAAGGACATGAACATCTTGGATGACATGGGGTGAGTAAATTATCAGGAAAATTTAATTTGAAAGTGAACTAATCCTTTAAGGAATAAAATATCTAAAGATCTTATAGAAGTACATTTTCAACTTTTAAGATAAATTTACTTTGACATGAACTTGGACTTACTTTTAACAACGTAACATAATGGTCTCAGAGTGACTCTGAACAGCCTGACCTATCAAGTGTCTTGTTTGGGACAGTACATAATGTTACTTTAACACTTGTCAAAGCCTAACATCAGTGAGCACATGACATTCGGAAAGAGTAGCCAGTGTCACAGCACATGTTTTATAAAATGTAATATAATGTTCATCCTAGATTTCACTATATAATTTTATACTAAAATATGTTGTTTCATTTAAACACATTATTAAGTGACTATGAATCACTCTTTGGTAAAATGTAACAATTTAGAACTTACCACTAATTCCGTGCTTTTCTTTTCAGGTATTTCATAGCTTTCATTTGGAGATCCAGGGCCAGTGGCCTTTCCAGAATTTAGATTTATATCTGAGAAAAAAAAAGTGTATTTATCAGAAATTTGTAGTATTTCCAAATATAGTTCTAAGTCAATTTCAGGAGATTATTTACCTGGAAGTTCCTCATTATTTGTTGCTGTAACAGTTGAAGCAGAGATATTGGGGCTGAAAATGACAAAAAATTACTTGTGTTTAAAAACTGGGGAAAAGCAGTATGTATATTGTTCCTTAAAGGGATAGTTCACCCAAAAATGAAAATTCTGTCATTAATTAATCACCCAAATTCGTAAGACTTTCGTTCATCTTCAGAACACAAATGCAGATCTTTTTGATGAAATCTGAGAATTTTCTGTCCCTCCATTGAGAGCTACGCAACTACCTCTTTGACGCTTCAAAAAGTGCATAAAGAGATCTTAAAACTACTCCATATGAATTGAGTGGTTTAGTCCAAATTTTCTGAAGAGACTGGATTGCTTTATATGATTAACTGATTTAATTTAGGCTTTATTCACATATAAACATTCATCAACTCATACATCAGTGGTAAACGGAAGCTCAAGCATGCTTGCTTGATGCGTGCGAGAACCAATGACGTTCATTCTTGAATCTTTTGTGTTACGCAGCACGTTTGAGCTTCGCAAGAACCAATGAGGTTTCTTCTCGCGCTTCAAGCAGGTTCGGTTGAGCTTCTGTTTATGTTCGCTGATCAATGTTTATATGTGAATAAAACTCTAAATTAAATCTGTTCATCATATAAAGCGATCAAGTCTCTTCAGAAAATTTGGACTAAACCACTCAATGCATATTAATTCGTTTTACGATCTCTTTATAAACTTTTTGAAGCATCAAAGTGGTAGTTGCGTAGCTGTCAATGGTGGGACAGAAAACTCTCAGATTTCATCAAAAATATCTTCATTTGTGTTCTGAAGATAAACGAAAGTCTTACGGGTGTGGAACAACATGAGGGTGAGTAAGTAATGACAGAATTTTCATTTTTGGGTGAACTATCCCTTTAATTCATTGAGTGCCTCTTTATAGTATTGTAGTTTTATTGTAGTTTTATTCATGTATTAATTCTGGCATACTTAAATGCAAAAACTGTGTCAACTGTTATCAAATTGTTTAGTATGGATTATGGATAATATCTATAAAAGTATAATTATGAATATTTTAGAACTATTTCTTTTGACATTCTTTACTGTGTATGACAGATGTGTTAGAGACCTCTCACCTGGTTATTTTCAGACAGCTTTTTCTTCTGTTTTCACTCACATTTGGGGCTTTCACCTTTATTTTTTCACAACAAAACAGAGAGTAATTCTTTTCATTGTTGTTTGCCCAAAAAGTGCCTAAAGATGTGTCATATCGCAAACAGAAGTCAACCCTCGCACCCTCTTCTCCGAATGGGGGTACCAGTGTGAGCTTGAAGGAGAAACAGTCCATCCCACCATTGTTTGACCCAGGTATGTACTCTGCCAACAGATCAAAATGACTTCTCCACGAATCTAAAGAGGTGCGTACATAGACCATCTTATTAAAACACACATTCAGCACTCGAACGATTCCTCTTAGGGTTGAGGTCCCAGAAATCAACTCCAAACTCTCCAGTTCCAGCTTCTGCTCATGAACCCGCAAGACTAGCTCCTCTGTGGTCTGCGGAAGAGTGAAGAGAGGAACCATGTAATACTCCTTATCTTCATTCAAGTCACTCTCCAGAGGGCCTGATGGTGTTGTTACTCCCCGAGCGTCAAACTGTTTCACTGAGACAAGACTCAAACCGAAGGCGTCAGCAAAGGACACTCTTCGGCTGCTTGAAGGGGGAGGCAGGGAGTCATCAGAGGACACTGAACTCCGTCGTCTTGGTATGGGCGAAGATTTGGGCTTGATTCCTTCCAGACCCAGTGACTCCTCATCCTCATCCCAGGGGCAGGTTGCCGGCAAGCTCAGTAGGTTGGCCCCAATGGGGCTGCCCAGCGCTCCCACAGACTCCATCAGGCAATGTGGGACAGAGTGAGAGGAACTCAGCCGGTCGGCCAGCAACTGACGTGCTGTGACTTAACTTATGGAATCAAGTTACATTTGACATTGTAGGGAAAAGCCAGCTCTATATTTAGGGCAGAAACAACTCGAGCTATGCAGTCAGAGCTCAGGGGAGCAATGAAAAAATATGTCACAGACACACTTCAAACAACATAACATTGTTATGCATACACAGACACAGCATACATATCAATGTCTTTAAGGAGATGATACAGGTTGAAAAAGACATGAGGGTGAGTAAATGATGACAGAATTAACATTTTCGGGTGATCTTTTAATCATTTTAGTCAGCTGTACACATGCTAAATTGTTAAAAAGAAGAACATGCTGTTTTAAAGGCCTGGGTTTGTGCTCATTCATAAATATATTCATATTCATAAGTATATTTGAAGACATCAGATGCAAAAGCCTCTAAGTGCCGTCTGAAATTTTCTTCTAAAATGAGCATTTTTATCAAGCTCGTATGTTTAGGTTCAGTAATTAAATTTTAATGGCAATTAATAGGACATTTTCATTTCCATTAAAGTGAATTAACTGAACATAAACATACGAGCTTGATAAAAATGCTCATTTTAGAAGAAAATTTCAGATGGCACTTAGAGGCTTTTGCATCTGAAGTCTTCATTTCTTTATATTTATTCAAGCACTTTCTCATAAAATGAAATAGAGGAAAATTGCACATAATTATAACTTATGACCAAACTTTTGTCAGTGGGAAACTAAAACTAAATATAAGACATATATTTTGTAACAGAAACAGGAAGCTTTGGTAGCATATGAAAACCACTGAATGGAACAACTCGGTTTACTTCTCTTTAAAGCTACGACTTTCAGAAAGCACAGGTCATGCGGCTTTAAAGTTTCGGAAAGAAGCTACTTGGACACCAAGAAGAAATTTCTGTCTTGCAAACCAATTGAGATCCAACAAGATTCTTATCACTAGACAAGCAAACTTCCCTGTCCTTCTTTGCCTTGTTTGGCAAATCCATACTCTGTTCTGCCTCCGGACAGCTCTACATTACCTCCATCTAGAGGCATATTGAGGAAATGTTCCCTACTTCAAGACTGAAGGCCAGAAGATGTTCTCCATGGGGCCTTTAAGCAACAACTACTAAATATGCAGAGTGATGGGACTGGAAGTTTTATGAAAAACATGCTAGAATCCTGGACCTGACACCATAATTGGAGAAGATGGGTTTCTAATTATTACCATTTACCCCTAACTGGACTTTCTGAGTGAGCCTTTTATCCATTCTGTCTTTCTCTCAGTTTGTGTTTCCATTTTTGGGGTATAATGTTAAGTTCAGTGTTTAAAAAAATATTGGTTTATGTTTAAAGGTAGAGTAGGCAATTTCAGAGAGACTAGCAATAGCAAGCTAGCATTGAAAGCATAAGATCCCACCCTCCATTCAGAGCGTCTCCAAAGCCACGACTCCTTCAAAGCACATCAACGCGGTCACCGTGATTTTGCCAAGTAAGACATGTTCCTGTTGATTGAAATGTTGTTCCAGGATGTTGATCCAGGGTGGTGGATGAGGAGAGACCCCTGATATGATTGTAAAGCGCTTTGGGTGTACAGTTGTACATAGGAAAGCGCTATACAAATGCCTCATTCATTCATTCATTCATTCATTCAATCAACCAATCAGATTTGAGGAACAAGTTTACCGTTTATGTCAAGTTTAGGCTTGCAACCAGGGTTAGGTGCTTCTACATCAATGTTATTCACCTATCTTTCCCCTCTGATTTTAGGGATAAGTTGTAGGAATAGGGTTAAGACTAAATTTTCAGACTGGAATGTTGTTCCAGGATCAACAAAATATGATGATCCAGGAACATGTCTTACTTGGTAAAATCACGGCGACCCATGAAGGCACACACCCAGAGCAAAAAGTGTCTGCAAAGTGTCACGAGACGAGAGATGGCATTAAATTACCTCATGTCTCAAAGCACATAATATTACAACAATAATGAACGTAAACTACTTACAGAGCTCTTACTTGTACAACTTGACTGATGCAGATTCATTTCTGTGTTGATAGTGTTGAAACGCATAAATCCGAGTCTGAGGACGTGAACCTCTCTGAGTACATCACGGGTTGCATCCCTAAATTACGGTAGTTATGGCGTGAACTCAGCATAAGCTCATTGTTTTGGTTCAGGAGGAACTGTAAAAGGCGGCTGCTGTTTGTTTGTGGCACTCGGTGACTGTCTATCTACAACTCTGCATAGCCTTACAGAACGCGCTGATGACGTGTGATGTCTCCGCGAGCAGGGTGGGTGGAAGTATGGAAATAAATATGTTGACAGACAGGTAGGACGAAATGCAGTGATTGGATGAACATTCCACAGAAGCTATGTGCATGTTTTAATATTTAAACCACTTCTGTTTTTAATTGCTATCAGTATGTGAAGAGAGTTTCAACCACTTTAACAAAAAGTGTTTATAAAAACAATTGCCTACCCTACCTTTAATTTGTAGCAATAACAGTGATTTTTGCCATGTCATGTTTTATCTTTTTGAAGTAAACAAACTATGGCAGAATACAGTGTTTCATTAGAGAACCATACAAGGTAGTAAATAGAATTCTAGTTGCATATTATGTTCACTTGTTGCATTTTCTTTAACCTTTATGTATTTATTTATTTTGTCAAAATGATGATGATGATGATGTTGTATACATAACAGGAAAATGTTATAGCACTTTACATTTGAACACTCTCACAAGCCCGTAAAATCATGTGTTGGTGAAGAGATGAATGAAATCCACGCTGAGTCAAATCTATTTCTACTAAGTTTCCATAGCTTTAGATCCATCTGTTTTCTTTTCAATCTGATGATAAGTTACATTGAGACTTCTAATACCTAAAAACAGAAAAAACACAAAGCAGGTGTTACATTTTTCACATTTCCTTGTAATAATTTAAGAGTATTTTTAAAATACATTTATCACCTGTAGTAGCTCGGTTTAAAGGGGCCGTGTTTGTTCAAGCCCATGTATTTGGCTTGATCATCGGTGAGTTCAGTCAGGTGTGCGTCAAAGGTCTGAAGGTGCAGGTTTGCAACATACTCATCTGGTACACAAAATATTGAATCAGGTGTCATTTTCATCCAAATATGATTCAATATTTCATGAAATAAGGATGAACAATATTGAATTCTGGCAGGTGCCTCCTTTTAATGGTTGCCACAACTGTCCATGTGTTTTTTTTTTACCCAGTTTCTTTGGAAGAAGGTAGACATCTTGCTTGTAACGGCCCTCAGGGGCATTGAAGAGCTCAATCAATGCCAAAGCCTACAATGTAAACAGAAAAGCATGTAAACAATTTCAAACCCAACAACCGCCATGCTTCCCATGTCCTTTACATTCTGTTTTACTAAAAATAAATGTACTTTTAAAAGTTTTATTGTTCCGCCCAGCTAGTCTTTAATGTTTAGGCTAAGTAAGAGTGGAAGAACTTTAGCCTTTAGGCTATAAAACCTCATTTAAATTCATGTATTAGCAAACTGCTCCATACCTGTGTGGTGGCTGTGATGGAAAGCACGTATATGGGTACAGTGGAGGAGCTTAGATTAAGGACACGGCCCTGGAAACAAACGGGGTAAAACAGTAACCTTGCCATTAACATTAATGACCAATATGCCATGAGGGTTGTAACCAGGAAAGGTAGATGATAACTAAACATCATTTACACATGTAGGACATGTTCCTAGATCCTTTGTTGTTCCAGGAATATGCCGTATATGCATTATCCACCTTATGTTTTACGTAAGAGCAGCACAGGAATTTTTTACCTTGAATGTGCAAGGCTTCCAGTGTCGGACGCTTCCAGTTATTTTAGTTGTGCAAAAATACTCTATTATGTTGCAAACTGGTATTTGTTATCATACACTGTAAACCCTAATGCTCAAATAACGAAGTAGGGTAAACTTAAATTTAACAAATTAGTTCAATAAGTTTAACTTTTATGAGTATTTATAATACTTTCTCTTTCTCATATTTTAAGTAATCTGAATTGTTTGGGGTGTTTGTTTTTTTTGACTGAATTGCTTTTAATTTACACAAACTTAAATTAAACTGAGACTGGGCTGGGATTTATATTTCCCAACATGCTTTGCAATGAAACTCAAAAGGAAGAGTAAATGCTAAAATTAAGTGTTATATGTTTGTTTGTTTTTTGGTGCAATATTAATGTTAAGAGGGAGATTTACTCATGATTAATATTTTGCTAATTCAGTTTCTGTTAGAAGAGGTTCTATTGTGACAGGTGGAGCATGAGCTTAGTTTGAGAACAGATGTTAAATGTTTTGTATTGCTGTACTCATTCAGCAATTGCTATGCTATGCTAATGCTATCAAAGCATTGTGCTACCAATTAGCATGTTAACATTTATTGAATTAGCTAGTTAACGTAATGTTTGAGTTGTGTTTTGTTCTGTTTAGTTGTTCATGTTTAGAGTTTGTTTTGAATCTGTGTTTCTGCTCTTTTGAGTTCTAAGCTTTCTTGTTTTGTTAATTAGTCCTGTATTCCTCAGTTCTCCCCCTGTTGTTCTCTATGGTTACTGATTGAGTTAGTTATGTTCAGGTATGTCTAGTTAATTGGTTCCTTTGTTTGTTCAGTGTATTTAAACCCTGTGTTTCCTTATGTTCCTTGTCAGTTCTTTGTTGCGTACACGTTGTTGTTTTTGTTTTGTTCCTGCCTGTTCCTTGAGTCTGTTTTGGAGTTTGTTTAATAAATGTACTGCTGCACTTAGATCCTGCATCCTCTACTTTGATTTCAACCATGTGTGACAGTTAAAGCTAGCCAAGTTTCTACTACTAAAAATATTTAAGTTGAGATTACATGATTATTTTAAGTTAAATATATGAATTAGCGGCTCCGGCGACTGTGTCATAATAAACGTTCTGCTGCTCGCAATTGCTCCAGCGGCCTTGTTCAGCTCCCACAACATTCGGTCCTGCTCTGCTTCATACTACAGTAACATTAATAATCGCATCCATGGACATGATTTCTGCCCAAGTCCTATCCCAATTATTTTCCGCCTGTTGTGAGGTGAAGACCACATGTCTCAAGATTCCGTGTTTAAACTTGGCGTCATCAAGCTACACCTTTGTTTTGAATAGGCCTCTAGCGACCTCTAGCGGACAGAATTTTTTACATATTGTACCTTTAAACTTTGAATTTCTTAACTTAAAAAAATTAATGTAACTGATTACCTGAAATGTTTTGAGTTTTGCCAACTTATTCGGGTTTACAGTGTATTATTTTTATATAATATCGGAATCAAAAACACGCTGGTTTGTACCACAAATAGTTTTACAATTTAATGCACTTTGTTGTTCTTCTAGTTATTTACCTATAGCAGAAAATGAAAAGTCTCACACATTCACAGGAAATAGCTTACTTCCGCATTAAAAAATAAGGTAAATAGATTTCTGTTTTATATTTCTCGTAGTATTCATTCACCTCAGCTAGAAGAATTATTCTCTTTCCATTAGGCCAAATAATGTGATCCACTTGCGCTCTCACATGCTGCCATGCTATCTCTGGGGTTCTCAGACTGGTCTGAAAATTCAACAGTTAATACAAATGACAAGAAATGCAAGCAATACATTTCAAGCATTCAAATGTTGACACTAATCGTGCATTTTATCAGGTCCTACAACCACTTACAACATCGATTTCTGTATTAGAGCGTCCCATGTTGCAGACAATGCAGCCATTCTTCATTAGGTCCATGTGTTCCCTCACAACAACATTTTTGTTACCTGTGTAGAGTCAGTTGTCAAAGCAAATAACAGTGTAAGGTAATAGTAAAGTAATGAACTGTTTTATTTATGATATTGCACAACTTGCCTGTGCAGGTGATGACCATGTCCATTTGTTTTACAACATCACCTAGTTTGGCCAATCGAAAGCCATCCATGCTAGTCGAAATAGAATTGTCTGTCAGATACTGTGGAAACAGTGGAACATTCTGGATAATGTTTTTTCAAATAACTAATGTCTTACCATGCTTGTAGAGCACAGATGGGGTCAATTTCGGTTACATACACAACAGATCCCATCGCTTTCAGAGCTGCAGAACAACCTTTTCCCACCTGTGGGCATCAATATTTACATTAACACGCACAAAACAGAGGCCAGTACTAAACTAATGCAAGTGAAGGACACTGTTCTCAGGTGGCATATTGACAATAGAGACAATAGTTTATTTGAAACAGGAACTGTACCTCTCCGTATCCACATACAGCCACCTGCTTTCCCCCAAACATTACATCAGCGGTCTTTTTAAGACTGAGAGAATAGAAATGAGACAGAAAGTAGGTTTAATCATATAAATACTGTTCATTTAACATTTCTATGTAATTTACTGCATATATATATAATATATATATATATATATACACCGATCAGGCATAACATGACCACTGACAGGTGAAGTGAATAACATTGATTATCTCTTCATCACGGCACCTGTAAGTGGGTAGGATATATGGTTTTAGTCAGCAAGTGAACATTTTGTCCTCAAAGTTGATGTGTTAGAAGCAGGAAAAATGGGCAAGCGTAAGGATTTGAGCGAGTTTGACAAGGGCCAAATTGTGATGGCTAGGCGACTGGGTCAGAGCATCTCCAAAACTGCAGCTCTTGTAGGGTGTTCCCGGTCTGCAGTGGTCAGTATCTATCAAAAGTGGTCCAAGGAAGGAACAGTGGTGAACCGGTGGCAGGGTCATGGGCGGCCAAGGCTCATTGATGGACGTGGGGAGCGAAAGCTGGCCCGTGTGGTCCGATCCAACAGTCGAGCTTCTGTAGCTCAAAATGCTCAAGAAGTTAATGCTGGTTCTGATAGAAAGGTGTCAGAATACACAGTGCATCACAGTTTGTTGCGTATGGGGCTGCATAGCCGCAGACCAGTCAGGGTGCCCATGTTGACCCCTGTCCACCGCCGAAAGTGCCAACAGTGGACACGTGAGCATCAGAACTGGACCACGGAGCAATGAAAGAAGGTCGCCTGGTCTGATGATTCACATTTTCTTTTACATCACGTGGATGGCCGGGTGACTCTGCTGGGAAACCTTGGGTCCTGCCATCCATGTGAATGTTACTTTGCCACGTACCACCTACCTAAACATTGTTGCAGACCATGTACACCCTTTCAAGGAAACGGTATTCCCTGGTGGCTGTGGCCTCTTTCAGCAGGATAATGCGCCCTGCCACAAAGCAAAAATGGTTCAGGATTGGTTTGAGGAGCACAGCAACGAGTTTGAGGTGTTGACTTGGCCTCCAAATTCCCCAGATCTCAATCCAATCGAGCATCTGTGGGATGTGCTGAACAAACAAGTCCGATCCATGGAGGCCCCACCTCGCAACTTACAGGACTTAAAGGATTTGCTGTTAACATCTTGGTGCCAGATACCACAGCACACCTTCAGGGGTCTAGTAGAGTCCATGCCTCGATGGGTCAGAGCTGTTTTGGCAGCAAAAGTGGGACTAACACTATATTAGGAAGGTGGTCATAATGTTTTGCCTGATCGGTGTATAGTGGGATCAAAGTGGTNATATATATATATATATATATATATATAGGTTATAAATATGTGTATCATCATCCTACCTATCCAGAATGGACTCCCTGCTGCAGTACAGGCCATCAAACTTCTGTTTAGTGATGGAGTCATTCACATTTATGGCTGGTACACATAGTTTTCCAGCTTTAGAGAGGTGATGGAGCCTGATATATGTGATGCAAAAACATTTTTTTAACATTTACAAAGCTGTAAGTTTCACTGTGCAAACACCTTAGTGTCAATTTGGTGCAATTGACTCTTTAATATGGAATTAAGGCATGGAATATTCATAACATTTTATGAAGAGGATTGTCCCTTTTTATCCACAAATAACAAGTGACTCAACCTGTAAATGCCGGTGATACTTTCTTCAACAATACCCTTGACTTTCTTGAAGAGGTGAGGATATTTCTTGTAAATCCAATGTGTCATATCTCCTCCATCATCGAGGATCTAAAAATAAAAGGCCATTAACAAACTTCTATTTACAAGATAAGATAGCACTATTGATTCTTGAAGGGAAAGTGTTATCATATCACTGAAATGAATCGTACCATGTTGGGCTCCCAGCCCTCCACATTTACACAACGATCAATGCACCACCAGAAGTCATCCTCGGATTCTCCCTTCCATGCAAATACTGGAAGATCTGTCATGGAGAGCAGAGGACAAGACGAGGGAGAAAGCAAAAAAGTAACTTGGACACTGCAAAAATGAACAATGGGTCTTATTAATTGTCATTAGACAATTAGAGTGAGAGTTTATTTTTACCTTGCTCTGCTAAAGCAGCAGCTACTTCATCCTGAGTGGAGTAAATATTGCAGGCTGCCCACCTGCACTGAGCCCCTAACACCGTCAGAGTTTCAAACAGCACCTGTTGAGGGAAATATAACACTACTGTTCAAAGGTTTGGGGCTGGTAAGTTTTTTGTTATAGAATTTAATATATTTTAAAGTGTAATTTATTTCTGTGATGCAAAGCAGAATTTTCAGTATCATTATTCCAGTCTTCAGTGTCACATGATCCTTCAGAAATCAATCTAATATGCTAGTGCTTGACTCTTGCATTGTCAATACAAGATGTTGACCAAAATACATTACAAATTCAATACAATACAATACAAAATAAAATACATTTTGTGATGTTATTTCCATCAAGAGGTGCATCAATTTTTGGTCAACATCTTGTATTGACAATGCAAGAGGTAAGCACTCTGTAAAGTCTCCTCCAGCACATCCCAAAGACTTTCAGTGAATTTAAGGTCTGGACTCAGAGGTGCCAATTCATGTGTGAAAATGATTCTTCATTCTCCTTCCCAACCATTCTTTCACAATTTGAGCCTGATGAATCATGACATTGCCCTGGAATATGGCCATGATACGTCTTCCAACATGGTTGTTTAAGAAATGAAAAGCGACACACTCCAGCAATTAGGGTCAGAAGAACTGTTCCCAAACATATAACATGCTAGAAACATAATATTCACAGCAATAATGATCCAGTCATAGACTCTTAAGCTCAGGTAGGGGGATATGAGAGGGTGATAGGGGATGTTTCATTTGTGCTGCTGACCTTGTAGGTTTTGTTTCTGTATGAGCTTTTTTTCTGTCTGCATGACATACAATCAAAATGCTGTGAAGGAATTACAGATGACACTTACAGCTGTCTGGGCTGTGACGTGAGTACATCCCACTATTTTAGCCCCCGCCAATGGTTTTTCTCCTTGAGCAGCTTTTCTTAAGGCCATCAGTGCAGTCATTTCTTCAACAAATAAAGGTTTACAGACATTCATTACATTTCTTTTTTTTTTGTCACATAGCTGGTTACATATGCAGATGCGTATATATTAAACCATACTGTATGCCTACCATCCTCAGCAAGCTCTATCTCTCGGCGACCATAGTCTGCCAGCTTGATGTTTTTGACGCAAAAGTCCCTGTTCCCTTTGGAGTTAATCTGTTGCCTGTCTCGAGGAAAGACCTCATCCTCAAGATTTTCTGCATCTGAACCACCTAAAAAATGAGAAACAAAATAAGAAAGGAAACTGGAATCACAGATTGTGATTAAATATACAAAGAAGCACTTAAATTGTCTAGTTTGAATTAGCCGGCATCTACCTGAGCTGTTGCTCTCTGTAGAGGAATGAGAAATTGAGTGGGACAGTGAGCGGCGACCCGTCTTTGTTAATCGACTGTTGAATTCTTGCGTCTGCTCAGGATACTGGATTTGCTACGGGAAATACACTTATATATATTATATATTTTATATAATATAAGCTTTCCTGTAGCTCAGTGGTTAGAGCATGGCACTAGCAATGCCAAGGTCAAGGGTTCGATCCCAGGGATTGCACATACTCAGATACAAATGTATAGTATAATGCAATGTAAGTCGCTTTGGATAAAAGCGTCTGCCAAATGTAAATATAAAATATATTTTAAATTTCATAAAAGAAATAGGTAGGCCTATATATATGGAAACACTTAAAGGATTAGTTCACTTTCAAATAAAATTTTCCTGATAATTTACTCACTCCCATGTCATCCAAGATGTTTATGTCTTTCTTTCTTCAATTGAAAAGAAATTAAGGTTTTTGATGAAAACATTCCAGGATTATTCTCCTTATAGTGGACTTCAATGGCCTCCAAACGGTTGAAGGTCAAATTACAGTTTCAGGACATACAGCATAAGCTTTTTGAAGAATACGAAAGTGCGGTTTTGGCGGAAGCATGTGCAAGGTGATCATTTGTTTATATAAAGCATATACATTTCCATTTTTTTTCGAAAATGACCGATCGTTTCGCTAGATAAGACCCTTATTCCTCGTCTGGTATCGTTTAAAGCCCTTTGAAGCTGCACTGAAACTGTAATTTTGACCTTCAACCGTCTGGAGGCCATTGAAGTCCACTATAAGGAAAATAATCCTGGAATGTTTTCATCAAAAACCTTAATTTCTTTTCAAATGAAGAAAGAAAGACATGAACATCTTGGATGACATGGGGGTTAGTAAATTATCAGGAAAATATTTTTTGAAAGTGAACTAATCCTGTAAGGGTCAAATTTTCTTTATTAACTAGTTGCTTATTCGCATGCATATTAAATAGGATATTGGCTGTTTATTAGTACTTATAAAGCACATATTAATGCCTTATTCTGCATGATACTACCCAATTTCTAAACTTAACCACTACCTTATTAACTATTAATCAGTAATTAGGAGTTTATTGAGGCAAAAGACATAGTTAATAGTTAATAGTGAGAATTGGACTAAAGTGTGACTAAAATATTTTGATTTCTCAGTATAATTGTCAACTTTATCTAGTTGAGAATATATATTTTAATATTTGAATGCAAATGTAACCATTTCCTGCAGAGAGACAAAATCTTTAATCAATTTCTCAAAATAATAGAAGCATTAACTATTTATTTTAAAGTAAACTATATCTAAAAGTAGCAATATTAGGACACGTTAAATGCGCAAGTACAGAAAAGAGATCAGTTATATGGTAACTATCAACTTTTACACTAAACAAATAAAGGACAACTTGAAATTAAACACAACATCACATTTATTTATTGGTTTATCTTCTGGCAAAATGCATTTAAACAAAAAGTGCTGACACTGATCAACTATATTAGCAAGTTAATGGGGAAAAAAAAGTTAATTTGAGTGCCAGGTAAAATAAATCTTCAATCTAGGGTTAGAAATTAAATGTGTTGTTGTATTCAATAAACCAACATACAAAATGACTAAATTGATTAATACAAGCTTCTACAAATCACAAAAACGGACCACAAGTAATGCTTCAGTTTTACATCTTATGACCCACTTCTAACAAAAAGCAAACAGATAAATTGCAACTTCTGTCTAAAGAGATTAGAAATACCTTGATGTTAAGAGATAACACAGCATCTTTTGATTCTCTGTTTTTAGTGAGACTGACCAGGCTGTAGACTTTCCTCATGGTGTCTGATCCACTTGAGAAATGTGCAGGAAAAACTCCCACGTAAGCATTTAAAGGCTGAACCACAACAGTAATTGTTGTGTCATAATGTTAAATAAGCGGGCTAGAGAAGCATGGATCCACTGTTAGATGAAATCCTAAACTGTGAGAACAAAGCCTTTACAGTGAATTCTCTCTGTCAGCTCATGATTTGACAATGATTAAAGTCTGTGAGGTCACAAAAGTTCCCACAAGTCATTTATTAATTCTAGCCACTGAGCTGCTGCTGTACGATGTTAAGTGCACTGGTCTGTGTTCAGCCCTCTGTTCAGGGCTGTTAATGATGATCAAGAACTGGCTGTTCAGTTACACGTCATTTAGCAGGCATGTTTGATCCTAAATGACTTTCTGTTCTCTTACTAAAGGGACAGTCCCTTTGGAGCAACCTGGGGTCAAGTGTCTCGTTCAAGGGCAAAATGGAGGTAAGGCAACTCAAACGAACCTCAGATTTCCAGGGTTTAAATCTATCACATTTAGGTTATCAAACCTATTTACTCATTCCCCAAGTGGTATAAACCAGTCAGTTCGCTTCTCACAGAGACAGTCCCCAATGGTGCACACTGGGGTCAAGTGTTTAAGGACAAAATAGAAGTAAAGGAACTCAACAACTCTTAGATTCATGGGTCTCTAATTCTGTGCACTCCACAAACATTTAATTCCTTCAGAATCTGAAATAATACAGGACATTGATAGTTCTGTTGCTTAAGGGACATTCCCGTTGAAGCCACCTGGGATCAAGCACTTTGTTAATGGACAAAATGGTGGTAAAGGTCCTCACTAACTCTCAGATTCTACTTTACCAAGTTTTAACCTCAGCACTCGCACGACAATGTCCAGCACAGAGATTTAACCCCTTCTAATTCGGATATGTAATGGGAAATTGACAGTTCTGTTGCTTTAGGGACATTCCCATTGAAGCAACCCGAGATCAAGCGCCTTGTTGATGGACAAAATGGTGGTAAAGGTCCTCACCAACTTTCAGATTCTATTTTTCCAAGTTTTATCCTCAGCACTCGCACACCAATGTCCAGCACAGGCATTTAACCCCTCCTAATTCAGATATGTAAAAGGAAATTGACAGTTCTGTTGCTTTAGGAACATTCCCATTGAAGCCACCTTGGATCAAGCACTTTGTTAATGGACAAAATGGTGGTAAAGGTCCTCACCAACTCTCAGATTCTACTTTACCAAGTTTTAACCTCAGGACTCGCATGCCAATGTCCAGCACAGGCATTTAACCCCTTCTAAATCTGGTATGCAACAGGAAATTGACAGTTCTGTTGCTTTAGGGACATTCCCATTGAAGCAACCTGGGATCAAGCGCCTTGTTGATGGACAAAATGGTGGTAAAGGTCCTCACCAACTTTCAGATTCTACTTTTCCAAGTTTTAACCTCAGCACTTGCACTCCAATGTCCAACACAGACATTTAACCCCTTCTAAATCTGGTATGCAACAGGAAATAGATAGTTCTTTTGCTTTAGGGACATTCTTGTTGAAGCAACCGGAGATCAAGCACCTTGTTGAAGGACAAACAAGTGGTAAAGTGTTTGTTGCCAGCCCAGATTAGAAACAGGAAATTGAATGCAGTAACAAGTTTACATGGTACATTTAGTCTTTTCTTACAACATAATGCACAACATTAAACATACTTTGTAGAAGCACTTGTTCAGCCTCAGTAGCACTTACTCTTTTTGTTCTTGGCGCTTCACTGACAGCTCCATCATTTTCATCGAACACTTCATCGCTGGTCTGCATTGGTACAAGCGCAGGCCTCCAGTTAGTCGCTGCCTCCAGCATTCTCAGTAACTTGGCACTAATTGTTGGTGGTTGTGAGGAATCTCCATCTTCTCTTTCTAAAGCTGAAGAAATTGCAGCTTCTCCATTATGGCCGCTCTCTTCTATGCCTTCATTGTCTTCCAATGGTGGAGTTGCAGACTGAATCTCTGCTTCCATGTTGAGACTGCTGTCCATTTTAACGTCTCTAGTTGAGTGTTGAAGTTATAGGCTGTTGTTCTTTTAAACATACGTGGGCCTTAAAGGTGTGTAAACATTGCCTTCTTGAAAACTGATTGTGGAAACAGAGGTTGTGAATGGCATGGGGGTAGAGGAGTTTTTCAAGAATCTTTGGGATTGGTTTACTACTGTTTGATGCTGTTAAACAGTGGTGACTACTTCTTGGTTGATAATGGGTTCAGAGTTTGTACCGTCCAACTGTATCAGTTGTACCCTCTTAAAACTACACAACCATTCAAAAGTTTGGAATCATACTTTTTTTTTTTTCTTCTTTTTTTTTTATTCGGCAAGGACACGTGATTTCATGATTCAGATTCAGTTTTAAATTAGTGCTTGTGTACACCATTATGAGTTATAGAGTGATAATAGTGGTGTTTTTTATTTCCATGAGATTTCAGACTATCATTAAAGTAATATAACGTTTGAAGAAAGATCTGTTTACAGGAAACTCGCTTGCTGTGTTGGCTAAACACAGAGCGACAGAAATAATCTGTCTCCTGAGATTAAGGTCACCCTTTAACAGGCTTTTACTTCAGTTTTAGTTTTATTCTGAAGTGTAGCTACAAGATGTTCATTGCTAACTTCAACTTATAACAGATTTAAGACTGAAATAACACTGACTGATCCACAAGTCTCTCAATTTTAACATGGTCGCTTAAAATGGATGATGGCTGCCCCTTTTTATTTCACTTTTTCATGACTTATTGATACTGCTGTGTACAGTAAACAAACTGTCAATTTAGTCTGCTTCTTTTTTATAAAATGAAAGATAATGGACAGCTGCTAAAATTCTCTCCAGTTCATCATATCCAATGAATGTGGGCCCCCTCCAGTGGAAGTAGGGAAAGTAACGCCACCTTGTGGTGAGTCAATTCAGTGCTGTTTGGAACTGTAGTGGATTGTTTGCCAGATTAGAGTGAAATTTGGAAGATGAGTTTTACAAATTTTTAACCTTTTATAACATATGCATGCTCTGCAAACAACTGTACTACTGTTTAACTAATATTTTTATTAAAGCTCTTAAAAACAGCATATGGCACACTCCCATTATCATGGGCCTGGCCTGCGTTTCCCAAAAGACTATTCTTAATATTACGGTCTGTTTCCCAAAAGCATCGTGACTTAAGTAGCATTTAAAAATGATCGTATATCTACGAGTGCTCTGGAGTAATTGTAAAGCTCTAAGTGCATCATAAGAAGACAGATTTTTGAGGTCACCTACAGGACAACCGGCAGATTACACCTTTATTCAAGTGCAATGTGTATAGCATAGCTAAGGTTTGACTGTATTTCTCTTAAATACTCTTTTTTGGTTTAAATTAATTTATAAATGAAATAATTAAAAAGAAAAGGGTAGAAAATAAAAAAAATAAAAATACACATGATGTCATAAATATGTAGAATAGTGCTGATAAAACATGTCTGCAATAAAAGTTTTGTCTGTACACCTGTAGAAATTGGCTAGATGAAGAACATAATTTATGCTACTGTCACCCTTAATATATACCCTTTATATAGGCCTATTAATATCTAAACTTGCATGTTTATGTTTTAAAATTTAGTTTATGGTTGAAAAAAAGTCAGTCACTTCAGAAACACTTGGAAGAACTCTTAAGAATTCCTATAGTATTTCACAGGGCCTTAGGCCTTGGGTGGTTCAGCAAACACATGAACATCAGAAACACTGAATCACAGTTTGATTGATTACACACACATGTGTGTGTGTGTGTGTGTGTGTGCGTGTTTTTGTGACATCTCAGGACACAAATGTGTATAATGACATGGGTATGACATAGGTATTACAAGGAGAGGGTGACTTATGAGGACATTACCCCATTTCCCCACTTTTCAAAAGGCTTATAAATCATACAGAATGAGTTTTTGTGAGAAAGTAAAAGTGTGCACAGTTTCCTGTGATGGTTAGGTTTAGGGGTAGGGGTAGTG
>RJVU01047120.1:4946906-4958118 GCA_003731715.1 Anabarilius grahami | reverse complement strand
ATATATATATTTTTTAATACATTTTTAATATATTTTATAATGTAATAATTTCACAGTTAATCTCCAGAATAAAACAACATAAAGACAGTATATTTTAAATATTTGTTTAATGTCATCTTTTTATGAATGAAGGCCAGTATCACTGATACTAACACTGCTACTGATGTCTCTATGAAATATTTTTTCCCCAATTTTAAACATGAATTATAGCCATTCAACATTACAGTGTTATTGAAAGCTATATCATTTATTTTATTTTTTTTACATTTATTAGGCTTCAAAAATATAAAAACTTTTAATTTAAGTGAACTTAGAACAATCCTAACATAAACCCATAATAAATGTCATATTTACCTGTGCCCTTCTTAACAGATCTGTCTAACAGTATAGGAAAAATACAGAAATTGAATAAAGTTACCAAACAGTCTGCACTGCATAATTTATAGCCTAAATTAAATAAACTCGTTAACGTTGACAGCACTAATATATATATGAGTAAATGCCTTTAAAAACTGAAAAAAATTTAATTACCTCACCATGACCTCTTGTCTTTATCAAATTGTGCTCAGGTCCAACTGGTTCAGACTGTGATAGATGGAGTGAACTATCTCATTGAATGCGAGAAGAGACTGGAGAAAGGCCAAGACATCAAAATCCCTGCCCCCATCAGCCAGATTAAATAGAATGGCAGTCTTATCTCCTCCCTTCTCCTGCCTCCTCCCTCTTGTGTGTTCCTTCCTCCTTCAATATTCCATGATAATGATCCATAAGCATGCCTCTGTGTTACGTCAGACATACCACACTCCAGTATAAAACAGGAGTGAATGTATCGTACATCATGATTGTTAATGTGGTGCTACTGATTTGCCACATTGTAACTTGATTGTGTTGCAATAATACTATAATAGCCATTGTCAAGAATTGCCTCAGGTGTCAGAGAATTAAACCGATGTTTTGTTGAAGATATTGACAATATAAATTGTTGAAGGATATTAGAGTGTTGTTGTTTATTGTGTTTTACTGTTTTTATACATGAAAGGCAAACTACCACTGAAACAATTAACGTTTAAAGGTGCTCAGTCAAGTTTGTATATGGTGCTGGCAGTTGTCACAAGTTTACACTGACACCTAGTGTTGTGAAGGAAGCATTGTAGAGCTGCCATGATTAACTTATTGCACAAGCTCAAGTGTACAGGTGCTCGTCATATAATTAGAATATCATCAAAAAGTTGACTTCACTAATTCCATTCAAAAAGTGAAATTTGTATATTATATTCATTCATTACACACAGACTGATATATTTCAAATGTTTATTTCTTTTCATTTTGATGATTATAACTGACAACTAAAGGCTGGTTCACACTGTGCGATTTTGGCCACGATTTTGTCGTCTGAGACAAATTTTGCAAATCCTAAATGATTCCTATAATCCTAGCCTAAAATCTGTAGTCTTTGATCGAATTGCAATCAAATTTTTACCTCTGACGAATTTCTGGCAGTGTCAGAAGATTTGGCGCACAGTCCTCCGGTGTGACTTCTCCTACGACAAATGTCAAATTGTCTTCGTTTTTCAAGACAAGCCGTGATCAAAATTAATGATAGAGATGCCTTTGTTAGCCACCATTTCAGTCCCTTGTGTAATGCAGCTCACAGTCATCGAACGTGTATGGGTTGAAGATGTAAAACTCGGACAAGTTTTCAAAGACAGATAGATTTTTAACGCATCTTAAATGTCGTACAGTCTGACATAAATGACGGCTGAGATCCCACAGTGTGACAGGATCATGTTCGTACAGTCTGACAAGCAACCATCGTAAAGGACTATTATAAATCGAACAGTGTGCACCCGGCTTAAGGAAAATCCCAGAAAATCCCAAATTCAGTATCTCAGAAAATTAGAATATTGTGAAAAGGTTCAATATTGAAGACACCTGGTGCCACACTCTAATCAGGTAATTAACTCAAAACACCTGCAAAGGCCTTTAAATGGTCTCTCAGTCTAGTTCTGTAGGCTACACAATCATGGGGAAGACTGCTGACTTGACAGTTGTCCAAAAGACGACCATTGACACCTTGCACAAGGAGGGCAAGACACAAAAGGTCATTGCAAAAGAGGCTGGCTGTTCACAGAGCTCTGTGTCCAAGCACATTAATAGAGAGGCGAAGGGAAGGAAAAGATGTGGTAGAAAAAAAGTGTACAAGCAATAGGGATAACTGCACCCTGGAGAGGATTGTGAAAAAAAACCCATTCAAAAATGTGGGGGAGATTCACAAAGAGTGGACTGCAGCTGGAGTCAGTGCTTCAAGAACCACTACGCACAGACGTATGCAAGACATGGGTTTCAGCTGTCGCATTCCTTGTGTCAAGCCACTCTTGAACAACAGACAGCGTCAGAAGCGGCTTAAGACAAAAAGGACTGGATTGCTGCTGAGTGGTTCAAAGTTATGTTCTCTGATGAAAGTAAATTTTGCATTTCCTTTGGAAATCAGGGTCCCAGAGTCTGGAGGAAGAGAGGCACACAATCCACGTTGCTTAAGGTCCAGTGTAAAGTTTCCACAGTCAGTGATGGTTTGGGGTGCCATGTCATCTGCTGGTGTTGGTCCACTGTGTTTTCTGAGGTCCAAGGTCAACGCAGCCGTATACCAGGAAGTTTTAGAGCACTTCATGCTTCCTGCTGCTGACCAACTTTATGGAGATGCAGATTTCATTTTCCAACAGGACTTGGCACCTGCACACAGTGCCAAAGCTACCAGTACCTGGTTTAAGGACCATGGTATCCCTGTTCTTAATTGGCCAGCAAACTCGCCTGACCTTAACCCCATAGAAAATCTATGGGGTATTGTGAAGAGGAAGATGCGATATGCCAGACCCAACAATGCAGAAGAGCTGAAGGCCACTATCAGAGCAACCTGGGCTCTCATAACACCTGAGCAGTGCCACAGACTGATCGACTCCATGCCACGCCGCATTGCTGCAGTAATTCAGGCAAAAGGAGCCCCAACTAAGTATTGAGTGCTGTACATGCTCATACTTTTCATGTTCATACTTTTCAGTTGGCCAAGATTTCTAAAAATCCTTTCTTTGTATTGGTCTTAAGTAATATTCTATTTTTCTGAGATACTGAATTTGGGATTTTCCTTAGTTGTCAGTTATAATCATCACAATTAAAAGAAATAAACATTTGAAATATATCAGTCTGTGTGTAATGAATGAATATAATATACAAATTTCACTTTTTGAATGGAATTAGTGAAATAAATCAACTTTTTGATGATATTCTAATTATATGACCAGCACCTGTATATGAACGGTATATGGCTAGTCATGCGATTTCAAAATGGCCGCACACATAAGGTGACCCACTCCATGTAAAATAAATCAGCTACTGATACAGTATGTAGCTTTAAGCTTTAAGTCTTGTCATCCTAAAGTATAAAGCAGCTGTCATGTGAGGAAAGGTTGTTTTTTTTTTAATATCTTTTCCTTCATCACTATTCTCAGTGGACTCAGCATGAGGCTTTGTGCCAAGGCGACATTTGAGAGTACCATGCTCAGTCACTTTTCCTAATTGGTTATCTGAGGTGAAGTTACAAGACTTACACAACACATTATGTTAGAACGCTCATATTACAATTAGACAGACAGACAAAATAGATAGATCAGATGGATGGATAAAAGGGCTTATTTTCTAACTAACACTAATGTCTACTAATGTTCTAGAGTATTACAGACAGTGTTTACAGTTTATAAGACTTACAGACAGTATTTAAACTTACCAGTGCGAATGGGTGTGAACTGTGCAAAAAGAAAACACGCATCTTTCGTTGTCTGAGCGCCCCCTAGTGTTAGTGACTGAGAACCGAACTCACAGTACAGGTTCTTTTCTTCCATTTTTCTTAGCAGTCGCGCAGGTTAAGGTAAGCCTGAACTCTTTTACAACCATCCGCGTCTCGTTTGTATTCAGAACTCAATGTGGTATCGAGCTGAATGACACACTCATTCCACCATGAGAAATCTGGTCACCCTAGGCTTATATCACTACAGTGGCAATTCCACTAATGAGGCAACTTACAAGCCAATCATCATCAGTACATTGAAGTTCAACTGCAGTAAAACTGCAGTACCTATAAGTACAGCTGCAGTAAAATGAAGTACAACTGAATATAATGAATTACAAATTACTGTTTGCAATATAATGAAGTACAAATACAGTATAACTGCAGTTCAGTGATACTGAAATGCCTGTATAAACCTACAACTCATACTACATTACTGCGGCTGTAGTTACAGTACAGTATTTTGCTTGTTAAGGAAAAACACACTTAATTTTGACTTATTTTTTCTGAAAACAACCATTTTTACTTGCACGGAAAATGCTTCTTGAATTTTTAGATATTTGGACTAGAAACAAGACAAAAACTCTAAGTAAGAAAAGCATTTTTTACAGTGTAGTACTACTTCAGCGGTATTGCAGTTTTATTTTACTAGTACTTTAGATGTGTTGCAGTAATACTGCAGTTGTACTCCAGTAAAACTTCACACATACTGCAATATTTTTCTATGTAACAAAAACTGTAGTATTACTTCTAAAAAACTGCAGTAATCTTTTGTAAGGGTAAAGGGTTAGTTCATCCAAAAAGGAAATTTCTGTCATTAATTACTCACCCTCATGTTGTTCCACACCCGTAAGAACTTTGTTCATCTTCAGAACACAAATTAAGATCTTTTTGATGAAATCCAAGAGGTTTTTTATCCTCAATAGAAAGCAACGAAATTACCACATTCAAGATACTTTGAATACTACTTTCAGAAAAGTAGTAAAAACATGGCTAAAATTGTCAATGTGACTACAGTGGTTCAACCTTAATGTTATGAAGCAACGAGAATACTTTTTGTGCGCAAAAACAAAACAAAAATAACGACTTTATTCATCTCTCCAATCAGACTCGTACGAAGTTGACGCAGCGTTTCGGTGTTTACGTCCAAACGGCGACTCATTATTGGCCGGCTCCCGCGTCAGCATTGCACACGCGTTGTGCTGCTCACGTGAACAGCGTCGGCCAATACTGAGTCGGCGTTCGACATAAACAATGAAGCACTGCAAAGAAAATAGCATAGGAGAATGACAGAGGAGAGACAAATTTGTTGAATAAAGTCGTTATTGTTGTTTTGTTTTTGCACACAAAAAGTATTCTCGTCGCTTCATTTATTTATTTATTTATTTTTTATTTATTTATTTAAGAAAAGGGGGAACAATGCATATTAATGAACATTAAGACAAATGTAAATATGCCAGATTATAGCCTTAGGCTAATTTCCATCTCCAGACCCCCTGGCAGGTAGATGTTACACATAAAAAGAAAGAAAGGTTGAACCACTGTAGTCTCATGGACTATTTTATCATTGTTTTTACTACTTTTCTGGACCTTGAATGTGGTAATTTCGTATGCATGTGACGTCATCAGAGTCTAGTAACTTTATTGAGTGGCGAAAACAGTGACAGTGAGCTACTGATTACCTGCCGGTGGAAAAATAGATGTAATTGAAATGAAATGTTTTCAATTCAAATGAATTATGGTCTGTATGTGATGATTTAGAGATACAAAAGCCAGTCTGTTTCATCATTGACAGATCCATAATACCAAGATATCCCATTGTGAAGTTCAGAACGTCAAATGTCTTGTTTGGTGATGGGAGATGTGAAGCATATCTGTCATTCAGTGAAGCATTTCTGTAATGCAGGCGTCTCTTAACTGCTTTAAAGTCAGCATGAAACGTAAGTTGCTATAGTCTTATTTTCCCTATTGTGACGTATATCTGAGTGAAATGTCACTTTAGACCTAGTAGCAGCTTGGGCTGCTTCAATAAAGTAATTAGTGTATTAGTAGAGTATTTTGAGATTGAAAAAGAGAGTGTGATTACCTGCATCTGTAAGAGCTTTCATTCTCTAGGTCAAGTCAATGTAACCTGCACTGAAGTTGCTGAAAAATCCCCGCCACTAACACACAGTTTCTGAATAACAGGTACGCCAGTATTATTTATTAAAATATTCTTTATTGAACAATAATATTTAATGAACAATAAAAGCCAAGTTTGTACAACAGCAAACATCAAAAATACAAAGGTTTAATAAAAATATTATGAAACAACTTTGCCCTGAGTCAAAACTACTTGATCAGGAACAAATACAGATTTGGAATATAATTTACAGTATCTACATTGCATTTACAATGTGCTAAAGCATTGTGGGACCACTCATATCAGCCTGCTAGATGCTAAGCAGAAGCATGAAGTGGCCAATGGCAAGAGCAGCTTTCAAATGAACTTCTGGGGCGGCCAAGAGGAATTCTGACCACGTCATGCAGCTCTGCCATAAAGACGGCTGTGACGGGGAATTTTTATACTGTTGCTAGGCAAGTAATATCACCAGATGCTAATATTACTGCCACAAGCCAAAGGTCGCCAGCCAAGGCATGGAGGGAGGGATCCCACTTGTGTCAGGCCACCAGATGCTAAGCTGACTTAATGAACTCTGGAACTGTGGCGGTAAAGTTTCCATTTTGTGGATGTTCCATGTATTATTCTGTGACCTGGAAAAAATTGTTTTTAAATAAAAGTTATAATCAACATACATTACAATTAGAAGACGTTTCTTTTTTTCACAATACACAAACTACATTTAAAAACAAATGCACAAAAATACACAGGCAACATTCTTAATTGTTTGAGGGCTTAATACCTTAAACCATTCATGTCGAAGGATTTTCCTCAACAGGAGGGATCGAATCAGGTGGCAACATTCTGTGCAGAACAATGAAAGAGAGTCAGATTATTACCTTAAACTTCGCACCTGCTGTCTTTGTATTAAGATGTAAGATTTGACTATTCTATACTGTATGTTCAGAAAATAAAAAAATAATCCATCTTTTATAAAGCCATCTTGTTGTGATGAATAACATTTTACCATTAGACAAGCCAGGTTTAATCCAGGTGCCATCATCAATCATCTGCGTGTCTCTGGGTTTTGGATGGTGTCCACACACCAGCAAGAATAAGACCACTCCCAGAGACCACACAGTAGCTGGTTTACAGTGGTACTTGCCCTCTGTGAAGTACTCAGGTGGGAAGTACTTTCGAGTACCTGAAGGAAGGAGATTTTGTTTGATGGGTAAGCTTGTTTATATCTGGTGTTTTTTTTATTTAAAAAATGCTGCTTCAAAAGTGAGATATGGTTTATATGATACCAATTTTACTTCTGACTAGAACTTTAAGTCCCAAACTACAGGTTTGATGCACAATACATACCACAGAATCTTTCATATGCGGATTCCCGCAGGAGATCCCCGCACCCGAAGTCAATCAGTTTGACATCAAGTGTTTCTGTGTTTATCAGCAAATTGTTCCGCTTTATGTCAAGGTGGAAGACTCCACGGCGACAGCACATGTGAGCGGCCGTTGTTGCCTGCCTCATGATAAAGCGTGCCATGTCCTCATTGAGGGTGCCGCCGTGGAATGCTGTCTTCAGATCTTGGCAGGATGGGGGACGCTCCAAGATCATGATGTATTGGTCAGGCTGGTCCTGCCAGTCCAGCAGTTCAATGATCTCTGGAACTTTAGGGCCCATGTTAACAAGCATCAACAGGCCGACCTCTAATGGAAGGGGTGTGGGATGACCAGGCTAGAACAAAGATCATAAATAAAGGTGCTGTCAGTATGTTCACACATTTTAATTTGAAAACAGTGGAAAAACAGTGTCGCCTACTTACAATGTAGATGTATTTCATGTTCGGTGGCTTTCTGGCAATTTTCACAGCCACCTGATCAACCGAAAACATTGTTACATTTCCAACATGTCAAGTGCACTAAATATTTTGAAATGGATATAGTGAGACAAAACAATTTGTTAGCTAAATATTGTAGAAAAATTACGACACCTCAAGGTCATCCTCCAAGCGTCTCCCTTCAGATCCGAATCCTCCTTTACCAAGCATTCTGCCAATTTCATACCGGCTCAGAATGTCGTCTGTTAAAAGATTAATAATTTTAGTTGACATGAAATGTGAGTGTAATGTTTGAGGTTATGGCCGTAAACTCACCCTCAGTTGTCACGTCCACTCTGTTCTGATCTGGTTCTGGACTGAGGTGGACTGAATCTGGAGGGGTTTGAACCTGCTGATCTGCAGGAGGACGGACTTCGAGACCACTGGAAAGAGGTTCCTGAAGATCATGATCCTCTAGAGCACAGGCGCTGTACCGTAGAGAAATCTGATCTAAAGCAGGGAATGTAAAACATTAAAGTTCCCATTAATGGATACTTAAATATGCCTGAACATTATGTAGACTTTATGATGTACAGAGATCTAGTAAACAGTTACACAATTTCAAAAGGTCATTTGATTTACCCTCAGCACTTCTTTCATATTTCGCAGAGGTATCTTGATCTGAGCTGCCGCTCCAGTCACAGAAATGACGAGACGGGAGCTTCTCAGAACTATCCGTCCTCCTTCTCTTTCTCATTGGCATCTCAGTGTCCTCACCAACACTAGGGGGCTGATGGTTTTCAGCCGCATCGATGCTGGATGTTGTACTCTGATGGGAGTCGTACACCTGAGCACTGTGAGAACTTCGTTTTCTCTTTCGGCCAATGATAAAAGATGACCAATTGGTTTCATCTGTGTTTAAAGATATATGACATGTCCTGGAATAAAAATCTGATCATGGCTTTGATCTGACTGATTTCTGATCAAATGTGTGAAGGTGTGGACACTTCATCCTAAAGAACAGAAAAATTCCCTCTAATTTATGAATTAGGTTTCCATTAATGGACACTCATATCTAGCAGAAAAGGATGTAGACTTTTATGATGCACAGATTCTCAAATGGTCACTGGATTTACCCTCAGCGTGTCTCTCACTAACGGCTGCAGCGGTCTGATCCTCCACTTTCTGACCCTGACCTGAAACTGCAGCTCCAGTGAAGAGAGATCAGCTCTCCAAAACTACTCTTCCTCCTCTGGCTCTCCTCCTGACTATCACTATCCTCACTAACAGGCTGATGATATGCAAAAAAACCCCCAAAAAACAGGAATCAGGGTAGGTGCATTACACATAGAAGAGATCTGACCTCAAATTCCTTCCCATATCACAAAGAACAAAAATAAATCTTCCAAATATTAATATATATTCAGAGTCATTAGCAGCATAGACTGTTGGACTGACTGGAATGAGGTGGACTAGAGCTGGAGGAGTTTGAAGCTGCTGATCTGCAGGAGGAAGGACTTCAAGACCGCTGGACAGAGGTTCCTGAAGATCATGATCCTCTAGAGCACAGGCACTGTACCGTAGAGAAATCTGATCTAAAGCGGGGAAAATCTGAACTTGTATTTTGATATAATGTGTGATGGTGTGGATTTGTGACATGACACTTGAGTTAATGGTCATTTGATTTACCCTCATCACTTCTCTCATATTTCACAGCGGTATCTTGATCTGAGCTGCCGCTCCAGTCACAGAAATGAAGAGACGGCAGCCTCTCAGAACTATCCATCCTCCTTCGCTTTCTCATTGGCATTTCATTTTCCTCAACAACACTAACGGGCTGATGGTTTTCAGCCGCATCGGTGTTGAATGTTGAGGAGCTGCTGTAAGAGTCGCACACCTGAGTGGGAAAACTACGTTTTCTCTTCAACATTGCCATGATAACAAATGTTGACTCGGGTAACTATCATACGAACAGCAAAATACACAACGAGAAGACTGAGAAAACTGACGCTGCTAAAACTAAAGTAGCAACACAACGTTCTATATCATTATGACGCCATCACATCACTGAGTGACTTTAGAATGAACTCTTCTCACAGCCAAGGAAAGGCCTATTCTTCCTATTCCTGCTAAAAATGATTTGTTATATAGGTATATTTAGGAAAATATATATATAAAACCCCAAGGTATTACTTTAACCTTTCACGTCACAATAAAAACAATATTTTACCCTATTTAAATTCATTCCTGTGTCTATAAACAAATATAAAAACTTAAAAAAAAGAAAAAAAAGAATACAACATAAATTCACTGACCACTATTATCCATTGACCATCATTTTATCATTTAAGCTCAAAATAATTTGGGTTTAATTAAAAAATGAGTTAAGATGACAGTGACATCTCTGGTCAAGTGGAAATTTAATTTAAATCCTACACTATGCATGCATAAAATATAATTGCTTAAAACCTACACATTTTTAATATATAGGCAATAGCTTAGTTAAGCATTATACATTCAAAGTGATGCATAAAACAGCTTCGTTTTAAATTTAAGGGAGTTAAATTAAATACTTGTCTTCTTAGATAATTTTGAGTTCACCTTATGGACCTGCCCCTCCTGAAGAATACAGAAACTTCCAAAAGATCTATACTAATATAATGCGTTTGGAAAATGCAGAGACGTTCATGTAAATATATTTAATGTTTTCCTCCTTTCATGTTGTCTTGAGGCACATGAAAAGTCAATGAACAACATTTATGAATTGTGTGTGGCACAAACAAGACACAATCGCTTTATACGCTGAACAGATTTAATTTAGGCTTCTATTCAAACTAAGGCTGCTCGATTATGGCAAAAATCACAATCACGATTATGTTGCTCAATACTGAAAAAACGATTATTTAACATGATTATAGTTGGGTGATATGATCATGATATGAGTAATTTTTAAAGGTCAGTGAAATTTAAAATGGTGCTTTAGGTTTTTCAGGAAGATGTAGGCTACTAACAGTGGTATTCAGATAAGTCATAGCCTACAACAGAAACTGAATAATCAAATGTAAAATTACACTGCTGTATACATTAAATATAGACTAATCCTGCTTGTAGACTAAGCAGTGAGTGATTTTATCTTTGTCTTTTGTTGTATGATTAACAATAGCCTAATGATTGCAGCAGATTTATTAGGCTGCTGTCACTTTAAGGCTGTGTGTCCACCAAAGCATTTTTTCCGAGGCTAGCTTTTTTGTCCAATGGGAGTGCCTCGTTTTTAAAACAGCAAGAGCGTAACGAGACGCTGAGCATCTATTTCACGCTGAAGCGCTGAGCGTTCGTCGTTTTTTACCGGTCGCCTCAAGTTGAAGAATGTTCAACTTTAAGTAAAACGCTGCGCGCATCACTGTCACTTTGTACCTAGCCGTCCAATCAGAGTGGAGGAGGGGTGGGGGG
>RJVU01047120.1:4907351-4938144 GCA_003731715.1 Anabarilius grahami | reverse complement strand
CTGGTTTCTTCTTGATGTACTTGTTCTAGAATTTTAAAAATGGTAAAAGCTATAGAAAAGCATCTAAAGAAAAGGCCGGTAGAATGTCTTCAGCATGATCTTTCAAATGACATTCTCTCTTGTAAGTCACTTAAAGTTTACATTTTGCCTGTTATCAGTTTGACTTGTTATGAAGTCAGATCTTATCTGACATGTTTAACTGTCAAGAAATGTCAAGGTGCATTTCTGTAGAGCACAGAACCACGAATCAACAAACAGATCCACTAGTAATACACTAGATGGTGCAGTTTACTCAGTGACACTGGCTCATGAGAAACTTGATTCTTCCAAGAAAGTCACCATGATGTCAAAATCGACAATTCTTTTCATGGAATATTGCAGTATTAAAAATAACCATGCACATTTTTTTTTATTTGGAAACGGTTGCTGACTTAAACAGTTACAGAGAAAAACAGCATTATACACTGAAGACTTGAGGATCACATGCTAAAAGGAAAGGTTCTGCAGGCAATTTATATAGTACCTTTTCGGGGGTTCCATTATGGAATAATTTCATGGATTTCGTTTAATTCATAAAATAAACACTCTCTGAAAAAAAAACCTGAATATATCTTTAAAGAACCCTTTGTCAAAAAGGTTCTATATAAGCTTGAGTCTAGAACCCTATGGTTCTGTATGTAACTTTACAGATGTTACGAACACAGACGGGGTTCAATATCGAACGTTTGAAATCCTCCGACTGGACATCAGTCTGAAGCAAAATAATCAATCTGTGCCCATCACACACACTACGTGATTTTCTGTTAAATCTGTCCACTCCAACTGGCCAAAATTTTAGAAACTAGCATCAATCCCTCCAGACTGGAAATCGCAGCAAAAAAACAAGTTGTGTAGTGGAGCTCCTTATTGGAGCTCACAGGCCTATGACTCATGATCAGGCATGAAAACACAAGCAACACATTTTGTTTAGGCATCAACTACTTTATAATTTTGCAGTAGTTAACCAGAAGCTTTTGGGAAGAACAGCAGTCATGCATAGGTTTAAGATCAACAGTGTCTTTATTAAAATAATCTGTTTAACATTTACATTTTACACATTATGACAGATTGCAAATGAGCTGCCAAACTGTTAAAAAACATGCTACATAAAAATCCACAGTACAATAGGCACAAATAAATAGAGCACTAACAAACTTAATTACAGTGAAAAATGCAAAAGAAAAACGTTTCCACCTTATTTTCACAATAAATGTTCAGACCAGTTTAAACTTCTTTGAGTTATACTGTACCTAACTGATGCCATACGTAACATTTGTATAATACACAAAGAGTACAAAATATACAATGTTGGGAAATGCATTATTATACAAGCAAATGAGAATCAAGTTCAGCTAAAACAGACAGACAATAAAACTTATTAAAAAAAAAGTGATTTTCTAAAAGAAAGAGTGTGAAGTAAGACAAAGTACTTTTTGTAATAAAAGTCTTAGTCTAGAAGTTTCTTCCGGCTGTAAGTCCTACTAGGTGTCCTTCGCCTTTTCGGCTGGCAAAGGGGAGAGATATCCAGCTCAGCCTTTGATCCTGTTGGGAGAAAGTATAAATCATGATGCTATTATTAACATAAATGCTTAAAACCTGATCTAATACGTCCCTCAAATGTGTCAGGACTTGTTTTATTTTTGCTAAATCTAAAAATAATAAAAAAAGATTATAAAATCAACAATTGAGATTAGGCTTGCTGCGACCTGTGTTCAGCTGCAATACCGGTTATGTAACTTGCCCACCACGGCACCGTCATTTAGATTTTTTATATTAATAAAAATAATTTAGTTCAGTTAGAAAACAGACAATTAAAAACTGAACGCATCTGCTCAATGCAGCGTGAGCCGAACGAGAGTCACAGCACAGATCAGCAGAGCAGGAGTCAGATTTCATTCATCACGAGAGTGAGCTGACTGATGATGGCAGAAGGTTTTTGGATTTAAACCCAGTGCTAATAGGAAACCTGCAATTAGTTGTGTTTTCTAGTTGTTGTAAAGAATAACCCACCATTCAAGCATCGTTGCCCCTCGATTAACTGGTGGGAAAATTTTCTCATCGTCACAACCCTAGTTGAGATTAAGAAAAATCTTGATCCAGATTTGAATTGCCACCTGCATAAGCACTAAAGCTCAATATGATAAGCTTTCGGCCAGAGCTCCAACAAGAAAGAGGGTAAAAGAACATGCCTAACTTGACACAAAAATTGAGCTGAAGCAAAGTTGCAGTAGCCAAAAAAAATCTCAGGAAAACACCAGCTGTGATCACAGCCTCATTCTTATTTGTGTCAGATTAAGTAAGGAGTCTACTCTGACTCAGGCCCATTGCTCTAAATATATCTTGTTTGTCTTACCATTAAATTGTGATGTCTCATTGATTACAGCTGATTTCTTGTATAACAGAGGTGACTGAGTGAGAGCGAAGATTCCGCTGGCAGACACAGGTTTCTTTACTTTAGGGGTGTCCACTGCAAGACATTTAAGCGACAACGATTACAAACAAGCTACGGAAACAAGGAACATGCTATAGCCTAAATTGCACTTGAGTTTTACTGTACCTTTTATGCCCTTCCATGCGAACTGTTCAGACTTCATAGGGTCTCTAGCATCACACTCTTGAACCACATTTTCGGTCCATTCCATGCCTTCTGGTGAGCACTGATGGTCCATCACCTGGCTTGATCTCAAACCCAGTTTTCTTTGACTGACTGGTGTGTTCAGTGACTCCTTGAGTTCTTCCACTCCTTGAATATGGAAAACCCCTTCAAGTTCTGGGTCCTCCAATACCCCAGGCTTTTCTAGGAGAGGAACCCCTTTGATGACCTGCTCTTTGCTCCCGCAAGTCTCGATTCGAGCCCTTTTCTTACGAGGCCAACTATTGAGGTTCTCTGGGGTTGACCATCCTCTGCTTTGAGGAGATGGAGTCAGTGGGGACGCCAAAGGGGACTGGCTACTTGCCGGATACCGCGTGGGAGTAATCGACTGACATATGTATGTCTGTACACCCTTTCCAGGTGTACCTTTGGCAGGGGTTCCTCGACTGCAGAGTGATGGAGATATGCAGCCAGGATGTCTAGAACATTGAGCAAGAGGGCTGTCAACTTGTGGCGCCTTCACATTTGACATGTTACGGTGCACAAGATGTGTGGCCATGCCTTTGGTGGCACTACTAGGTGCATCACCTGCATTGAAAGAATCTGTCCGTCTTAACTTTAGTTTAGGCAGACCTGACGCCTGCATTTCCATCTCCACTTCATAAGTAAGTGGTTGAGCAGTGGACTTCTTTTCACATGCAGAAGTTCGCCTTGTTCTTGGGGTGGAAATCTTTGGTGTTCCAGAGGGATATCCAAGACGTGCTTCTGCTTCTCGTTGGCGCCGGTCTGGAGTTTGACGGAAGCCATAGCTTCGACTTGCTGTTGTTGCGGACGGGGTGGCTTGTTTGCCCTCAAATTTAAAAACCTCTGAGGATCTGGAAGGTTTTCTCGAGAAAGCGATGTTCATCTTAATGCCCCCTATGAGCTGGGTCTTCACCACTGAGGCCTCCGATATATCGATGCTTTCATCATCTGTGGTAACGCTGAATTCAGAGCAATCAAACTGCTGGGAGTCAGAAGATGATGCCTCTTCTCTTTTTCCATGGTTTGTCTCAATTTGGGCAATTACTTTATCCTCCTGTGGATATTTTCCCTCTTTATTGAAGGATGAACTGCTTTGATGGCTGATACCTGATCTAGAAGGACCAAGGGATGGTGATGCACTTAATTTTGCTACAGCCACAAACAGAACTTTATGAGGTGAAGGGCTGGTACTTGCAAAGGCTCTTAACTTGTTAGAAGTTGACACAGAGTCTTTAACAGGTGTTCTACCAGAGCGAGTGCACATCCTGTGTGCTGGGCTGGGGCTTTTTATTGGCGTTTGTATATTTGGTTTCATTGGTGAAATGCAAACACGAAATGGCCCGGAATTGGACTGTTGTGCGTCAACGGAGGCAAATTCACCAGATTCTTCAGTAATCTTGCAAGGTAAGCTTAGTGTTCTCCTCATCTTTCCTGATCTCGTAATGGACTGAGATGTTTCTAGATCAAGATTTCCAGGAAGTTCAAGTGTCCTAGGCATCATTCCAGGAGATGCCTTGGATTTCCTTTGAGGCACCTTGTCAGGTGTTTTGAAAACAGTTCTTTCCTCTGGGCTGCAATTCTTGCCAGGTGTAATCAGCCTTGGTGAGTATCTTTTTGTAAACATCGGAGACTCTGGCACATCGATTGGGTTTTCTGACAGGTGTTTCCGTGGAGATGGAGACCATGTCACACTTTTTTTTGGCGTTCTACAGCTTGGGCTCCTCAGCCAAGCACCATTTGGAGAAACACAATCCAAGAGGCTTTTCATTGGAGTCTTGAGTATCCCCTTCAGAGGGCTTTTCTTAGGCGTCTCTACCCCTAAACTTTTTGCAACAGGCGAGCGAAAGGGGCTCCCTCGCAGAGTCATCCCATTTTCCCCAACTGTCTGGCTTGGAGTTCTTGGGGACCGAGGGGTTCTGCACCCAACAGCAGATCCTACTGGATCAGATCTTAACTTTTGTGGAGTTTTATTTTGACTCTGAAAAACAAATGGATCTTATTAATGCAAAGGAGATGACAGGACTTGCTCCTTTGGTATTCCATGTTAGTTCCACTGCAAACCAAAAGGGGAATTACCTCAAAAACTGTAGAGATGCCTTGATCTTCTGAAGAGGATGCTGTAGTGTGTCGTAGACGACCAGGGGACTGGGCAGCACCAAAAAGAAGCCGAACTGGCGACCTAACAGAACTAACATCGAATCCACCTGCAAAATGAAGACAAGGCTACTTTGAGAATGCCACAATATACAACTTAACAGCATGTTGAAAAACTATACATTGCCTCAGAGGAAACATTTTATGACCAGTAGCTTAATTAAGTGTGGTCTATTTTAACTGTGTAAAAATTTCCTGCTCACCTTTGCCCTCAGAGTGGCAGAGTTGAGAAGAGGAGATGGCGCGGTCCAGGTTTCGGGAACGTGGCTGTGAGCTTGAATAGAACACGCTGGAATGTCTCCTGGTAAGGCTCTTAATTCTTGGGCTCCTCCTCAAATCTAAGAACAAATTATTTATTAAAGCACCTTCTATTAGTAAGTGGTCATTCTATGTTTGACATTGTGGCAAAATCTTAAGACACCAACCAGCAGCTGGTTTGACAGGAGACTCCTCAATAATGCACACATCAGATTCTCCAGATCTCCTGTGACGAAGATGGCAACAGAAACACAGAAAATGTCAATTCCAAACTAAATGCTTCTCATACAAGTGACAGGTAACATTGTACAAATATAGTGACAATTTAAAAATAATTGTTGGTCATACGACTCACCTGCCAGTCCTTTGCCGGTGAAGTAAGCGATTGGATACCTGCTTATGCAGTGGTGTCTCAGACACTTTCTTTGTCAGAAGAGTGTGCCGTTCTGAAATTCAAAGGTTTTAAGATTCAAGTTTACACACTACAGTGGTGATTTATGAAAAAAATCTCTCACTACCCCCCCCCTCACCCCCCCAAAAAAGAAATAAATTACCATCATCTTCCACATTTGAACGCTTGCGTTTCTTTAGTCCCTCTACTGCTGAGACAGACTGGCTTCGTGGCATTTTGGACGACTTTGAGGGCGATACGGTCACTTGGTTGAAGAGATTTCTCCTTACCTTTGTTACCTCTGTGAACAAAAAATGTACAACAACAGATCACAACAACTTTTTAAAGCAGTTTGGCCATAGGACAGCATGAAGATTAAAATGGGAAGAGCCAATTACCTTGAACTGCTTGCTTTGGTGGTGGTGGTGGTGGTTCTTCCACAGCAGGCTTTTCTACTGGGACACTGAGTTTTGGCTTTGCCTGAAATTCCCAGAATAGGTACTTTAGTGTTTTGGTTCTTCTGACTAGGGACGTCAACTTACACAAATTCCCATGATTGGTCATTATTTGAATTATTGATCAATTATTCGTTAACCAAACTGCAAGATCGGCATGACAGTGCCACTCAAAACACCAGCTTTCTTGAATGAAAAGCTCTAAATAATAGGATAGTACAGGATGGTGAAATGAATCTATGTGATTTATATATTTATAATGAATATAAAGAATAATTGATGACTGGTCGTTGATTCATTAGAAAAAATAATGAACACCCGAGGTGGTGATGCAGCCATGACGCGAAGTGGATTCAGCAGACAGGAATCAATTATTCTGCTTATACTGCGGTAACCACACCTCAAGACATTGTTCAGTTGTCTTATTTAAAGACATTTGTCAGGTTTTGCTCTGGTGTGTACAGTTTAACTAATTTATTACGCATCTCCCTCTGTTGCTAATTACAAAATGTTTTAATTTTAGAGCTTGTAAGAAAGGCTTGAGCCATTGATATACAAATGCAATTATTAGAGAGATTGATTGATTGATTGATTGATTAGCTTAAATGTGTGTAAATTACTGTGTAAATCTGTGTCTCTCAACACTGTTCGGCAGCAGCATCTCTACTAATAGCGAAGCTGTAAGTTTAACTGCTTCAAAAACATGTTTTGCAGATGCAAAGATATTTTATTCATAAAGTCACTGACAACAAGATTCTATACGCATCTATGTTTCTGTGTCTCTAGCTATGCGTGTTAACAACCTGCTTGCCATCTACTTGTTCGTTTGCATGTCAGACATGATATTATCCTTTATTCATACTGCCTCAATAATTAATGTAAAACTCTTAATTGCTTTATTTTATTTGCAGGCACATAGAAAACCTCTCTGTAGATGCAAAGAATGTTCATTAAAGATAGTGCATTCTTGTATCAAGTATTGCATTTTGCACATTTTTTATACAACATTATTTGTTTTTGAGCCAGTGAATGTAAAATCTGGTGTATCATTTATGTTTTTCAAATAAAACGTATTTTCAATATATATATTTAAAAGAATTATTTCTAAATAAACAGCTAACTAAGACATTAATCATTTTCCTTAATTTATAAATGATCTTCCTGGTTAGTTCTTAATATATTTTGGTATAAATTTTTATATTTTTGCACTATAATAATTTAATTCAATTGCAAAACAGACTGGTATCTTTTTCAAATAAAACTTTATTTTGCATGAACACTATTTTGCTACTTTGCTATATTTTCCCCGTGATGGAGGGGCCCCATAACACAGCCTAGATGGTTACGTTTTATTTTACAGTACGTGTACTTACCCAAGAAAATACTGGTAATATAAGGTAATATTAAGGTTAGGTTTAGGGGTAGGTTCAGGGTTAGTACCTAGTTATTGCCCAGTTGTTGTAATTGCTATAACAAGTACATAGTACGTACATGCAGAACAGGACTGTAAAATAAAGTGTTACCACCTAGTTTAGCTTCATTTAAAAGTTTTGAGGTGCCGGCATGCACCTCAAAACTATGCACTCTAATAATGGCCTTGCTTAAATCAACCACCGATAAGTTTTTATCAATTAAATTATTAACAACAATTAATCATCGATTAATTGTTAGCACCCCTACTTCTGACTTAAATTCTCATTACAAGGAACAGGTCATAAAAAAATTCCATAAAAGCAACAGGGAAAATCAAGCTCACCAGGCGTGTGGACTTTCTTGGCATTTCTATCTGTCGAAGTGCTTGAGGAGCCTCAGTCATGCTTTTGTGGCGTGTGATCATGTTCTGTCTGCAAAAACAAGAGAAAAGGGTTTATATGTTCACTGACATACAAGGAACTTAATATAATTACAAACTGTTTTCTATGACAATCACCTCCTCTTCTTAGCAGAGCGATTGCGGAGTTCCTCCAGATGATCTCCAACACTGGATACGTTGCTCTGTGTGGCAGAGAAAGGTGAGGAACTGACAGACACACTGTCCTTAGCCAAAGACTCATCACTGAAGAAGTCAGAAGGCAGGACGGCAACGAGCGCCTCGGGCAACTGAGTTCCTAAACTGTGGTACACGTCTGCCAGGACCTTAGGGATGCTGTTCAGGTACCTGGGAGATATCGTATCAGAGATCATCACATCTCATGAATTGTATTCAATTTGCATTTTCATTAAAATTCCTGAATCGCTGATAACTTACACTGGCAGAACTTCATCCTGCATAAACTTGGATAAGTAGACAGCATCTTTACTCCGGGAGATAATCCGGAACATATCAGCCACCTTAATCCAACATGAAAGGAAAATAAAATCAATCAATTAAGATATTTAACACCTACAAACTATACAAGATTTCTACATACAAGTCCATAATGACTCTGATGCATAGTTAAACTATAGGTTATGACATTTGAGGTTTTTAAAGGTTTACTGTCTCCTTACATCCTCCACTCTTTGTTCAACAACCTCCTCGTTGTCTTCTTGTTCTGGTTGTCTGCACAACTCAAGTCTGAGAACTGCTTGCAGCTGGCATCTGTATGAAGATTAATGTTTTGTAGTCATAAGTCTACTACCTTGACTTTATCTGTATGAAGGTATGCTTCAAGATTACTGTTCTGTCATCTGCACATTGATTTGTTTTTGGTCTGAATACTTACTCCCTGATTTTACTTTCTTCATCTGAAGAATTTCCATAAAGCTGACGAATAGACTGACAGGATTTTAACAGATGCTTCTGCACCAAATCCAAGAATGAAACCTGCAAATGGTTGAAGAAATGTAAAGTTAAATAAAATGTTTTATAAAAAAAAAAAAAAGTCACCTTTTCCTCATGAAAGTTCATTACCGTCTTTACTAAACAAACAAAAAACATTCCAGTTGTACATTTCCTGAATAATTACATGACTTTGGTCTTCACCAAACTAGCATAACACAATAAACCACCATAACAACAACATACAACTCTTAGAAGCATATATATTTTAACATTTATTTTGACTCAACACAGGTAGATTAACATTTCAGACAGTAAATGCAAAATGATCTAATTCAACTAACATATTTTAGAAGGGCACAACAGTTCATTATACACATGCATACAATATATGAAGACCATGATTTGCAGTTGTCTGCAGCCAGACAACACAGCTGTGTGATTCTGACACAAATGTTCCTCTGACTCACCTCAACGTCAGTGTTAGTTTTGATGAATGCCTTTACAACTGAAAGCAAATCCTGGACCTGAGAAGGAACAGACACACATCTGTTCTCCACAGCTTTCTGATAAGTGAGTCCCAGGTGGGAGAGCAGCTCTTCCTCACTGCTGAAGTCTGTATGAGAGTCCATAAATATCTTCATTAACATTGACCCAAGTTCTGAGGATTATATCCATTTATATATTTATCATATCCATTTATCACACTTTGTTTTTTAAAAATACGTATTTTTAAGCTTTATAAAATTTACAAACCCTGGTAGATCCTAAGCCCTAGCTTTAAACCCTGCTTTTTTTCAATTAAATGACTCTACTCACACATGAGGCCAGGCTTGGTCCGATCCCCAGAGCATCTCTTGCCCCCTTTTTCAGCCCCTACAGCAGATCTAGCAGAGCTGCTATCAGCCTGAGTCTTTTGAGCTTTCACATTCAAACGAGCAAAATTCAGCATCTGTAGAGAGCGACTCATGGTCTTCATCTTCTGTCTTACTGGTGTGCATTGTGTACCTCCTGAAAAGAACAGATTAAGCCATTAATAACAATAATAAAAACAGTGAATCTGTTAGTTGTTTATTCATGATATCTGCAACAAAATCACTGCAAATATTTAGTAAATACTTCAAGCACCATTTGTACTTACTTTTTTTGGACCTCAGGTTGCCACTTGATCCAGCTGTGCTGCTCTGATAAAGCTCTGAGAGACTGCTAGTGATCTCCTGCTGAGTATCTGAGTACTCCTCTCCCTGCTCCTCTTCCTCAGGAGCTGCATGCAGGAGCCTGAACATGTAAAACAGATCTTTTAGTACTAGAATAAAAATAGACCATAACAGAAAACATTGTGTGCCACTTTTTTAAATAGAAATTTTAAAGGGGTCATTGGATGCTTTTTAATGTTTTACTTTTCCTTGAGTGTGTAATGCATCTGTTTGTGCATGTATAAGATCTGCATAGTCTTCCACAAAAAGGATTTATTCAAACAGAGAACACTGCTCCAAACCTGCCTTAAACACACTGATCCAGATAATAGTCCAAATATTACTTGCGTAGACATTTAAACATTCAGATTTATTTATAACACAGTTCCTAAGCAGTACAACCCAAAAGTTAGCTTGTGCACAGCACATTTTACAGAGGACAACTTCCTGAACCTGGGAGAGTTCAATGCCAGCTATATACAAAGACTACTTACTAGGGGTGAGACTACTTACGAGACACGAGATTGGGTTCACAAGAACGAGATTTTTACACAGTATCTTTAAGAATTCCTCAATGATAAAATTCATGACTAGAAAAACAGTCTGCAGGTGCATTTGAAATGTTTTAGATAATCATCTTGTAATGAATGTCATTTCAGTTCTTTCTGAGTATGAATTATATGCAGTACAAGAAAACAATACTCAAGCACTGTAAAAGGTTTTGCCACAAACTCAACTGGCATCTCTCCTTTCAAAATGCTGGGTATTGAAATCGCGTTTGAACGCGTGCTCGCGTTTTACATTCACTTTTGGGTATACTCTGTGAATAGGGAGCGGCAGTGCTGCGTGCACATTCTACAAGATAAGACATTAGTCAGACGCTTAGGTTCTGTTGTGTAACAAGTCCTCCGCCATAGTCGTCAGTCATCTCATCACTTACTCTCGTCACGTGATCAGTGAATTCTGAGTCCTGCTGCACTATATATGACTCTGCAGCTCGTGTTGGATGAGCTGGTTGGAATTGAAGCTACCATTATCCAACTGAATTAAATGGTTTTTGTTTCTATAAAAAGCAAAACGATAGTGGAAGCGTAATGTAAACGTAGCGGTGGAATCCTGATTTCACCCTCACACTCTGTCATGGGAATATCACGAGACTGCTTTTCACCTCGACGAGAAATCTCATCACACCCCTACTACTTACCACTGTGAAACGTTCTGCACTAGTCGTGCTTGCAAAGTTGGTTCTGATAGATCAGCATTTTCAGAATCTGACTCGGGCTCAAACTGATACAGTAAAACTGACAAGATTATTAACTGTGTGTTTACAATTGCTTTAGAAGCTGAAGCTCACGATTATGGTAAGGGACATTTCATTTTCGATATGCTGGAAGTGTCTGGCCAATCACAATGCGCTGGGTCAGCTGGCCAATCAGAGAAATCTAAAATTTTCAGAAGGAGGGGCTTTGTAGAAACCGGAACACAATCAGCGCATTTAAGTGTGGGAATAGAGCTACAGTAATAATCTACAGTATGTGAAAAATAATGTTTTTGAACATTAAAGCATTATAACCTAATCTATTACACCCGATAAACAAAACAATGAACTTTTAAAATAGCATCTTATGACCCCTTTAATGCCATATCAGCAGTTGAGGCTTTTTTCACGGCAAGAGTTGTGTTACATAGGAGTTGTATAAATACACTGCGTTCCAAATTTTTATGCAAGTGACATATCAGTAAGATTTCAGTACAATAAAGAAAGTGTTTGTTTGTTTGTTTATTTATCCATGTCTTTTTAGATAACTGGTATCAATCTCAGACAAAATAATTTGCCAGATCTATGGAAACCCTACTTAGAGGTTGTTCCACATTATTAAGCAAGTCACAGTTCTCATGCAATATGGGGAGGAAGAAAGATCTTTCTGAAGATGAAAAGCATGAAATGGTGCAATGTTGTGCAAAAGGCATGAAAACAACTAATATTGTGTGAAACTGAATGGAGATTATCGAATTATCATAAGATTTGTGAGTGATTTAGAGCACAGCAGAACTCGGTCAGATAAAGGCTTATTAATGAAAGTTCCTGTCAAAAAAATTAATTGTATTAAAAGGGCAGCTATAAAAAAAGCCAGTGTTGAGCAGCAAACAGGTATTTGAAGCTGCTGGTGTCTCTGGAGTCTCAAGAAGCTCTCCATGCAGGCTGGCAGTTGTGCGTAAAGATGCATTTCAGCCACTCCAAACCAAACCTCACAAAGAGAAACATTTACAGTGGGTGTAGAAATACATGAAGACTCATTTTAAATAATTGTATTCACTGACGAATGCCATACTACAATGGATGGTCTAAATGGATGGATTTCTGGATGGTTGGTGAATGGCCACCACGTTCCAACAAGACTGCGACGTCAGCAAGGAGCTAGCGGGTGATGATTTGGACTGGAATATTGGGAAGTGAGATGGAGGGTATTTAAATTACTTTTGCAAGATATGTGGAGTTCATAACTGGCCATTTTCAGCTATGGTATAAAAAGGAGGATAGTGCATAGTACAATGCACTATTGTACAATGCACTATGCACTATCCCATGCTGCAAAAAAACACCACAGCAATAAAACTGTTTGAAAATGTATTTCTAAACCCATTGTAAATGTTTCTCTTTGTGAGGTTTGGTTAATGGTGGCTAAAATGCATCATTACGCACAACTGCCAGCCTGCATGGAGAGCTTCTTGAGACTCCAGAGACACCAGCAGCTTCAAATACCTGTCTTCTGCTCAACACTGGCTTTTTTATAGCTGCCCTTTTAATACAATTAATTTTTTTGACAGAAACTTACATTAATAAGCCTTTATCTGACCGAGTTCTGCTGTGCTCTAAATCACTCACAAATCTTATGATAATTCGATAATCTCCTTTCAGTTTCACACAATATTAGTTGTTTTCATGCCTTTTGCACAACATAGCACCATTTCATGCTTTTCATCTTCAGAAAGATCTTTCTTCCTCCCCATATTGCATGAGAACTGTGACTTGCTTAATAATGTGGAACAACCTCTAAGTAGGGTTTCCATAGATCTGGCAAATTATTTTGTCTGAGATTGATACCAGTTATCTAAAAAGACATGGATAAATAAACAAACAAACATTTTCTTAGAAAAACTAAAATCTGAATGTTTATTGTACTGATATCTTACTGATGTGTCACTTGCATAATAATTTGGAACGCAGTGTACAGTAGAGTACAACAGATTAAAATTACACAAGATGTTTTAAATTTACATATGATACAAATTCTAAAAAGTTCTCTCGAAGGATCTTATTAAACACAACCTTGAGAGATCTTACTAAATAATATTATATATAAAATAAAATGTGTGTAACTATATATGTGTTTACTTTACAAGTAAGAGTGAAAGATTCCAAACCTCATTGATTCCATTAAGTGGCAGCTGATTCCTGATTGGTCAGACAGAGGAAACCACCCCTCTACCACCTCACTTCTCCTTGAACAAGACCCTTGCTTGAGTTCTTGATCGGCCCAGTCAGGCACTGACGGCATCTTCACTTGATCTGGAAACCACAAAAACATTATTTTAAAAATAGGATAAAAATCTTATGCACACCGCACAAATAAAACCAATTATTTCAGATAAAACAAACACCTGAGCAATCCTCATCCTCCATGATGTCATACATGACATTGAGAACACTGCTGACAACATCAGGCAAGTCACTGGAAAGGTCTGTAGTGTCCAAGGAAACGAGGTCTGCGGGCAGGAGCTGGTCTTCCTGAGTAACCAGAGGCTGAAGGACAGTGAGCTGAGCCGTGCAGGAGGAGAGCACCGACAGCACCGCTGAACGCAACACACCTCCTTCACTCACTTCTGCTAGCTGTGTAAATAAAGTAGATATTATTGCACTTTATGTTAACATCACCTGCCATGGACATAAACATTTATCTTTGCACAATGTAAACACAGACTCGACAATGCAAAAAAACACAACACGCATTACATTAAGTGTCCCCTATTACACCGAGTGCTGTAAGTCTTAAAATAACATGTATCTAGAGTTGTCAAAAATACCGACATCGGTACTGAAATTTTAAAAGTGTGACACTTTGAGCACTGTTAAGCGGATTCGTAAACACCTATGATTGACCATTGTGTTCACACGCTTATCAGATGTGTCTGTGATTGGCTACAATGACACGGTACCGAAAGTCGGTACTTTTGACAACTCTACCTCTATCCTAAAATAATTACACTTTAAGGTCACTAAAATATTTATTATTGACGTACATTTAGCTTTAGATTCTTAACTTTAGCATTGATTAAAGTAAACATAACATTTGACTTTGGTTTAATGCATACTTTATGTAGAAAACAAATAGTTTGAGTTCACAAATCCCCTCTGCATTAAGGTTAAAAAAAAAGAATAATTTCCAACACAAACTGATAAACCACTTACACCATAAGCAAAAATGTTTATTAATCTAACTGTAGTTGTACAGGTGTGTATATATAACCCATTAAGCAACAGCACTGCATGTGACTCCAATCACATTTCATAGCGGGAAAAATCCTATTATAAAACAGCATGACAGATTAGGTAATTGTACCATGGCGGGTCCTCCAGTGGACAGCTCCTTTAAGTGCTGAAACACCTCCTGACCCAGTTCAGCATCTGGGCACTGCAGTATCCAGCTCTCTGAGGCTGGACGTGAGAGAGAGATGGCGTCGAAGTCCTGCAGGACACCTCTGAGAGTCACCTCCACAGGAACATGCAGAAACCTCTGCCTGCATGACACCGGCTCCAGCGTCACATTACAGGAACGCCTGTTCCCATCTGCCACAAAAAGATTTAGGAATCACTGATAATTTTGTAAAATCAGGCAATATATTTATATTTTTACACACACCTTGCTGAATAAAAGTATTTTTTTTAAATCTGAGTGACCCCAAACTTTTTAACTGTAGTGTATAAACACACAATTAATAATTAATGTTAATAATATTATTACATAATTAATAAGTAAATAAAACTGCACCAGTGACATTATATTATCTACCTGCCATCCAGGAAAGCGATCCACTCAAAGGAGGAAACACGTGTTGGTGCATTCTTTCAGACAGCTGAAGGTAGCTATTGATGAAGTCTATAGGAAAGGCATCTAGTCCCAAAGCCAGTGAATGGTTTACACCAGGATGCTGGTCCATCAGTGGCAAACCAGGAGACAGCATGGGCACCACCCGTCCACCAACCTGCCCGAGAAGCTCTGCCAATGTGTCTGTGCCAGTGTAGTCCTCCACCGCATGATGAGCCTGGTTAAAAACCATACTGTAGTCAAAAACACTTAAATAAACAACAGGAACTCTGTAAGAGCACCACTTACCTTCAAAATACCAGAATCAGCCCAATGAAGCACAACCTTGCGTTGCATAAGCATATCTATGAGACCTTTGGGCAGCACCTGCTCATGCATGTCTCTGTGATGTCTACTGTCATCTCTGCGGATGGACAGGTAGTCTTCCAACTCTGCTTTGGACCGTGGACATTCAGACACGACAAAAAGGACATTTCTATCAGGGTTTAACATGTCATAGTCGTGCAGAGGGATATTTCTGCCACTTCGACTGGACCTTCTTGGTCTCAGTGTCACCTTAGTGGGAGATGTGAGATCAGGTCTGTCCCACTGGAAGTCTAAGAGGATTTCTTTCAAGGCATTTTGGACACAACTAGCCGGGCTGGGTTTCAGTTTATGCGACTTTATCCGATTTCTGGGTGATTTTCCTTCTACACCGCTGAATTTGACAAGCAGCTCCTCTTCGAAATCACTGAACACCTTCTCCTGGAGTTCCTTGAAATCAGATCCTCTGTTTATAAGTGTTGCACTTTTCACAGTCCTCGAATGGAAGAATTTATACCCCCATCGCACTTTTTCCAGTCCATATTTGTGTCCCAAACTGAGCAGGACTCTTAGTATCCAGTGTTTGAGGTGGTTTTGATAGGCACTAGTCGTGCTGTTGTTCTCCTCTGCTCGATAATCCACATCGATAGCAAAAACAACATTCTGAGAGGCCATTACTGCACATAAAAAGTACAATATTATCGCCTCCAGCGATCAAATGTTACACGTATAGACGTTCAGAATTAAAACATACGTGAAACGTGACGTCAAATATTTTTAAATGTCAATAAACTCATTTGACGCTAAACACGCAACATCTCACGAGCAGCTGTTGCGAACGAACTCACACGTACGTTATTTTTCTCAACACGAGTCATGATTCATGTCGCTGTTGAGCTCAAACAACCCAAAACAGTTTGTAATGAACTACGTCTATCTAAAATAAACGGTTAAAAATAACGGAAAATATGTAAAAACAGCATTTTGAAAACATTGTTTTGTTAAACTTTACAGTTTCCGTTAGCCATCGTTCTCTTCTCTGCCTCAAACTCTTCGCGCTTTAGAATTCGTTGAAAGTCATTGGCTGGAGCAAACGAACTTTAAAAACGTCATTCGTTTCTCTTCACGTGATAGGTACAGAGAGCTCCAGCAGTTAAAAAATGCAAAGACGTCAATCGTTTCTCGCTCCGTGATTGGTTCACAGTCAGGTCAATAAAAAGAGCTTCTTCTCGTGCGTAGAGTGCAGTGCAGTATTCATGTGTTACTGGCATCTACTGGACCGAAGTCAGTTGAAAAGTGATTAAAAATGTGTGTTTGGTTTTATTGTCATATTTAACAATATGAGCATCTGAACAACGTCAAAGAAAAACCCTCAAATGAGCAGGAATACCGTAGCTTTATAAACTAATGTGTGTAACTAATGATGTAACCATATTATTTATGATTGTGGTTTGTATATGCTTATTAATGTATTGTTTATTTTGTTTTATTGTTTTTAGAAAAAAAATGTAGGGGATTTTTTTTTTTGCGATAGGGTTTGGCAATATATGTGTAAACTTCATGGTGCACATTAGGACTCGATATAAAATGTAATTTTTTATTCAAAATACTGCTTTTAGGTCCACTTTCATAGTTTTTATGTCACATGAAAATAGAGTAAAAAGAGTACAAGAGTTAAAAAAGGTAAAAGATATTAATTTTAGTAAAAGATACTGTCCTCGAGGATGCATGTTCATTTCTTATTTTTAGATAAATATGGTGAGTTGATGCCAGATTTTTTATATGAACAGCATTCAAAAGGATCTTCTTTTCAATATTTCTCAGAAATGAGGCTTGTCTCTCAGTGCCTAAAATGATTGTATAACCAGGATGCAGAAACCATTTATGGGTTAAATTGAAGTTCTTATGTTTTTATCTTTGGACGATCCAGACATTTGGCCACTTATTTTGTTGTCTGGACAGCATTAGTCATTGGGTCTGTTAAGGATAAAAACATGAAAAGAGAACAAGTTGTGCCGACAAATGGCTCTTTGGCCCAGACACACTGTTTAAAAAACATATAACAAAGGAATGCTGTTGCTTTTATTATTTCTCCATCCACAAAACCAAAAGTGACAGCATTTGGCTTTACAATCCATCTGAATTAAACCAAAAACTGCCTTAACTTTAATACCTAATAGCATACTAGATTAATCAGGTCAGTGATTCTAATTTTGATGATTTTCATTGTGCACAGAATTTTTCCCCTGCTCTCGCCAAGAGAATCTAACTTACAGGGTAAAAGGACAGGATGAAATAGGAAAGATTTTACATCCTAGTGTAAGGATGTACGTGTTTACTTTGGCAAAACTCTCAAACTAGGTTATCCCTGTGTCAGAACACAAAATGGAAATGTCAGCAGAACATTAAAAAGAAGGCCCAGAAGTTCCCAGTCATAATCACAGACAGGAGATGGTTTCTAATCAACATTTTCAACATTCTCACAAATATCAGAAACTTGACAGCATCGAAAACATCCGTGAATCTATCCAAAGCAGAATTAAGGCTCGTTCACACAGAATGCGTTTTTCTTTGAAAAATGCGAGACGCACGCAGAGGAATGGGGGAAAAACGCAAGGTCTCGAGATGCTTTTTTTAAAAGTTGACCTGATTTCAACTTAGGGTACGTTTACACGACAACGATATGCTTAAAACGGAGAAGTTTTTCCTTTGAGTTTTCCGCGTACAGACGACACCATTTTCAAAACGATCCCCATTCATACGAATCTGTGAAAATGACTAAAAACGCTGTATTCTGCCGGCAGGCCATTAGATGGCGATGAAACACTATAGACTGAACATGTAATCAAAGTCCCTTTAAGGCAAGTCATTTCACTCAGCGGCCATCTTTGAAACGTCTCTCGGGCATTGTGCAGCTCCTATCTCTTAGAATGGATTCTCTAAAGCTGTTTGCCATGCTTTCGATTAAATTTCATATTTGAAATCACCAATGAAATGTGACAACAACTGTCTCATAAATTTTGTTTCTAAACGCTCGAATCATGACAAAAAACTGTATTTTTCAGGCTGGATCCAGCTAATCCGCTAAACCAGTCTTAAATGCGCGTCTCTTGTACCTCATTTTGGAGGCGCGCATCTGACTGTTTCTATAGAAACCGGAGCTTCTAACGGCCGCTGCAGTGACGCGACGACTTTACCAATCGGCGATTGGCTCTTATTTAGAAGGCGGGACTTATTCCGGCATTTTGCGCGTTGCACTTTTTCCCATTAAAAACAATAGGAGTGACACATCTTGTGTTATTCTATAGTCTTTGATGTAATGCGCATGTGCATGACGTCATCGTTTTCACAGATTCGCGTTTTTGTTGTTTACACAGAGACCTTTTTCAAAAACTTGCACTTTTAAAAAAAGTTTTTAAAAAGCCGTTTTCAAAAGTTTGCGTTTTCAGGCCACCAAAACGCCACTGTCATGTAAATGAACGGGCAAAACACATAAAAAGTTTTACATTTTTAGTTGAAAACAGGATACGCAGAGCAACATTTTCAAAGGGTACGTTTACACGACAACGATATGCTTAAAACTGAGAAGTTTTTCCTTTGAGCTTTCCGCGTACAGACGACACCATTTTCAAAACGATCCCCATTCATACGAATCTGTGAAAATGACTAAAAACGCTGTAATCTGCCGGCAGGCCATTAGATGGCGATGAAACACTATAGACCGAACATGTAATCAAAGTCCCTTTAAGACAGTAATTTCACTCGGCGGCCATCTTTGAAATGTCTCTCGGGCATTCAAGTGCAGCTCCTATCTCTTAGAATGGATTCTCTAAAGCTGTTTGCCATGCTTTCGATTAAATTTCATATTTGAAATCACCAATGAAATCTGACAACAACTGTCTCATAAATTTTGTTTCTAAACGCTCGAATTATGACAAAAAACTGTATTTTTCAGGCTGGATCCAGCTAATGCGCATGTGCAGTCCTGAGTGTGCGTCTCTATAGGAAGCGCACGTCTGACTGTTTCTAAAGAAACCGGAGCTTCTAAGGGTCGCTGCAGTAATGCGATGACTTTACCAATCGGCGATTGGCTCTTATTTAGAAGGCGGGACTTATTCCGCCATTTTGCGCGTTGCACTTTTTCCCATTAAAAACAATAGGAGTGACACGTCTTGTGTTATTCTATAGTCTTTGATGTAATGCGCATGTGCATGACGTCATCGTTTTCACAGATTCGCGTTTTTGTTGTTTACACAGAGCAAAAAGTTTTTAAAAAGCCGTTTTCAAAAGTTTGCGTTTTCAGGCCACCAAAACACCACTGTCATGTAAATGAACGGCCAAAACGCATAAAAAGTTTTACATTTTTAGTTGAAAACAGTGTCATGTAAACGGCCCCTTAGGAAAAACGAATCATTATAGGCCCCATTTACACTAGTGCATTTTTGTTTTAAAACTGTGTTTTTAAATGAAAACGATCTTCTTCTACACTGGCATTTCCACAGCGTTAAAGAAACGATCTCCGTTTACACCACACGGTCGAAAACGCATGCTACATGACCGTTTATGCACACTGGGCATGCGCGTACAAGTGTAAAAAGTTGCCTCTTGCGCATGTAGGCAGCTGCAGTATTAAAAAAAAAAAGTATTTTTTAACTGCACAATGACTACTAAAAATGACAACAAAGCCAGCAAAGATTGCCGGTCACTCTCCATGTTATCGTTTACACGGTCGTCAAGGATACGCAGAGCAACGTTTTCAAACTAGGGTACGTTTACACGACAACGATATGCTTAAAACGGAGAAGTTTTTCCTTTGAGTTTTCCGCGTACAGACGACACCATTGTCAAAACGATCCCCATTCATACGAGTCTGTAAAAATGACTAAAAACGCTGTATTCTGCCGGCAGGCCATTAGATGGCGATGAAACACTATAGACTGAACGTGTAATGTGCATGTGCGTGACGTCATCGTTTTCACAGATTGCCGTTTTTGTTGTTTACACGGAGACCGTTTTCAAAAACGTGCACTTTGAAACCCGTTTTCAAAAGTTTGCGTTTTCAGACCTCCAAAACGCCATTGTTGTGTAAATGAACAGCAAAAACGCATAAAAAGTTTTTAGTTGAAAACAGTGTCGTGTAAACGGCCCCCAAAACGGGGTCTGCAGTGTTTTCGAAAGTCTCCGGCAGCGTAGTGTAAACGACAGGTGTAACCGTAGCAAAACCAATGCGTTTTAAAACGAAAACGCACTAGTGTAAACGGGGTCGAGTTTTTAGAACGGCGTCATACGCTGCAAAACAAAAGACTTAAGTCACGAGCGCAACGGTCATACATGTGCTTTTAGCGCGGAAGAATGGAAAAACGCGTTCTGTGTGAACGGCCCCTTACACAACTGTTTAAATCTTAAAAATGAAGTTCAGCACCATATATCACGCTCACAGTATCGATCTATTTATTTCCCCTGACACATATATTAATAATTCTTTGCATGTCATCAATTGCCAACTGCCTCATTGATGGTTTGAGGAAATGAGAGTGTGTAAATAGGTTACCCTCTGCTCATTCAGTATCCTTGTCTCCATCAGATCAATGAGAGAAACAGACAGACACTGGGAGAACAAGGGCAACATGGTGCTTCCAGTTATGTGCCGTTTGGTTCTGACCCAAAGCCCAAAGGGTTCTGCTTTGTGGCGTATGAGAATGTAGGTCAGGGATTCAGCAAACGAACGCTTTTGCAGACAGAACCCAGACAGCCTTGAACAGGCAACAGCAGAACGAGAAGCAAAAGTCAGGTGAATAAGCAATACAATTTCCCCCAGATCTGGCTTCTGATCTTCTGTTGAGTGCCAGGAGGTAAAGATGGATCTAAGAGTTTCCAAAAAAGGGACAAATCCCTCATTTTCCTGAGCATTTATTCTTTTTTTTGTCCATCAGCCCAACTTGTCACCAGCAATCCATTTAATAAACACCGGCTTGTAAACATGAGTCACTGTTTTCCTCTAATGATTCAGTCACGTTTCAAGCCCACTCACTTGAATTATTCTTGCTAGGTCAAGAGTGAAATAAACAGTCTTCATAGAACAGGATGACATACTTATATTTTGTGTTTTGAAGAAGCAAACACAAAGAGGATGCATTGTAAAATACATTTTAATTTTGGTAATAGGCTTGAAAGGAGTCTTTTAACCCTGGTGGTTTCCTTGACGCACTCCCTTTTCAGGAACATTTTCATCAGATCTTCATTCGGGAAGGAATAAACGATAAGAACAATCTGTTATATAACCGAGAACAGTGGGGCCAGTCCAAATGCCTGCTGGGAACATGAGGTTTTTAATTGAAGGCTGTTTTTGTTCAGCGGACACTGCACACTCGGCAGCGCTCCTGTGTTCAGATACAGTTTCAGAGTCATATTTATATTTTAAAGTCCTAAAATGGCGTTAGTTCTGAAAATAAAGCTTCAGAAATAATGCATATTTACAAAGGGGTGTGTTTAGCTTGATGAAATAAGCGAGGCCTACATGTAAATGTACTGATTAAGAAAGAGAGAGAGAATGAATAGGAGGAGACAAGACGGTCTGGTGGAAATGAACATAAAGTTTTGTTTTTTTTCCAACAGTTCCAAAACATCATATTTCACTGACCTCACTATCACCATGGCAACCACACCACGCAAAGTAGGTTAGTGAGGCGCTTCGCTGCAGGAAGGGGAGATGAACAAGGATATTTCCTCTGAAGAAAATACAGTTAAAGGTGATTTAAATGTGTTTCTATATCCAGTTTAATATGTAGTGACATCTATGTGAGCCATTCATAGTATGATTTATCAACCGACACAGAAACATGGAACGTCACCATGAAATCAAAATGGACAATTCTTGTTTTTAATGGAATATTGCAGTATTTATTATAAATGATTTATCTGTGCACATCATTATTTTTTAAAATTCATTTGCCCTCATAATCTTTAATCAAAATAACTTCTCCTCTCTCTTACAGAATAATATCTTCTCTAATGATGTGTTGACTGGCACGAGGGCGGGACAATATGTCCCTCACATGAGATCAACCAATAGTAAACCACAACCATCCAATCAATTCCCCATGAACAAAATCAAGTCCAGCCCCACATACGTCACAGTAGGGAAGAAAAGACTATCGCAGCTTCTGTTTCATGCCGACTTTAAACACGCAGTTATAATCGCCCAACAGCATGTTTTAGGGTAGTCGAGCAACATTCTTCATTAGTCTGTCCATGTATACTATAAATAAATATTATATATAATAAATAATAATAAATATTTTAAGGATTAAATGCTGAAAGTCTTCAGTTTTGACGTGAAAGCTTAGTGTAGGCTATGTGTACAGTCAAATGTATAATCTTTCAAAATACACTTGATGGCGTGCACGAACACAGGAACGCCACACATGCACACTATAAAGTTTCATTTATTGTACAGTGTCTATTTTGCGCACTTTAGTGTCTGTGCTCTTTAAAGTCTGCATGAAACGTAAGTTGCGATAGTCTTTTCTTCACTATTGTAACATATATCCGAGAAAAACGGCTTCACAAACAAGAAAAAATTTAGTGCGTAAAGGGTCGCGTTAACCGGAATTTTTTTTTTTAAGCAGTGACGGAAAAATCTGAAAGCCGTCAGTCATTTTGACAGATTACACTGAGGGTCTTGTAACTGTAACTTGTAATTGTAATTCTCATCCCTGTCCACTTGGTGGCGAGTGCACTTGCTGACTATCAAGTCAACGAATGGCTTTTCTGAGTTTCGTGACAGTTGTTTACAAGCTGTTTTATTAATGTCTTCCGCCATTGAAACACTGATTGAGCAAGTACATGAGAGACATGATTTCGGTAAGTTGTACTGTATCTTTCAACATATTTTCTGATGTTCATTCATGTTTTATTACCAGCCTGTCTGAAAACCTGCGCTGACCAGCTGGCCCCCATCTTCACACAGATCTTCAACAGGTCACTGGAGCTGTGCGAAGTCCCCTCATGCTTCAAACGCTCCACCATCATCCCCGTCCCAAAGAAACCCAAAATTACTGGTCTTAATGACTACAGACCTGTGGCTCTAACGTCTGTGGCCATGAAGTCATTTGAAAGACTGGTTCACGCTTATCTGAAGGACATCACTGGACCCTTACTGGACCCCCTGCAGTTTGCTTATCGAGCAAACAGGTCTGTGGATGATGCAGTCAATATGGGACTGCATTATGTTCTCCAGCATCTGGACAGACCAGGGACTTATTGAGGATCCTGTTTGTGGACTTCAGCTCTGCTTTTAACACCATCATCCCATCACTCCTCCAGCCCAAACTAACTCAGCTCTCCGTGCCCACCTCTGTCTGTCAGTGGATCACCAGCTTCCTGACAGACAGGCAGCAGCTAGTGAGGCTGGGAAAATTCTCATCCAGCACCCGCACCATCAGCACCGGCGCCCCTCAGGGCTGTGTCCTCTCCCCACTGCTCTTCTCCCTCTACACCAACGACTGCACCTCTAAAGACCCCTCTGTCAAGCTCCTGAAGTTTGCGGACGACACCACAGTCATCGGCCTCATCCGGGACGGAGACGAGTCTGCTTACAGACTGGAGGTTGAACAGCTGGCTGTCTGGTGCAGTCTTAACAACCTGGAGCTCAACACGCTCAAGACAGTGGAGATGATCGTGGACTTCAGGAGAAACCCCCCTGCTCTCCCCCCACTCACCATCATGAACAGCACTGTGACTGCAGTGGAGTCATTCAGGTTCCTGGGCACCACCATCTCACAGGACCTGAAGTGGGACATTCACATTGACTCCACTGTGAAAAAGGCCCAGCAGAGGTTGTACTTCCTTCGCCAGCTGAGGAAGTTCAACCTGCCACAGGAGCTGCTGAAACAGTTCTACTCTGCCATCATTGAATCCATCCTCTGCACTTCAATTACCGTCTGGTTCAGCTCAGCTACCAAATCTGACCTCAGAAGACTACAGAGGGTAGTCCGGTCTGCTGAGCGAATCATTGGTACAATCCTCCCCACTCTCCAAGAACTGTACTTATCCAGAGTGAGAAAAAGGGCAAAGAAGATCACTCTGGACCCCTCACATCCAGCACACTCCCTCTTTGAACTGTTGCCATCTGGTCGACGCTACAGAGCCCTGAGCACCAGAATGACCAGACACAGGAACAGTTTCTTCCCTCAGGCAATCCATCTCATGAACACTTGACAAACACGGAACACACAACACTATTACACATTATTTACTTAAAACACTTACTTATATTTCAATTTGCACACATAACTGTACATACAATTGTCTATATTATATATTGTTTTTTGCTTTATTTTCTTATTTTTATTATTATTATTATATATATTTTTTTGCACTTTGTCTATCTTGTAAATTTGTATATTATTATTTTATTCTTTTTATTATGTGTCGTGTCTTGTCGCTGTCACTCTGTTGCACTGTGGAGCTTCTGTCACTAAAACAAATTCCTAGTATGTGTAAACAACATACCTGGCAATAAAAGCTCTTTCTTTTCTTCTTTCTTTTCTTCTTTATTTCGTTCTGTAATGTAGTAGCTAAAGAGGAAGGGATGATCGCGTTTACTTTCACTGCTCGCTTGAACTGAGGCACTACAGTGATCTCTGGCGCCACATAAAGAGCGCCAAATGGGTATTGTTTGAATTGTGTGATAAAATGGTTGTGGTTTGCTACTGGTTGATCTCATTTGAGTGACAGGTTGATCCCGCCCTCACGCCAGTAAGCACTCTATCAGAGAAGAGATGTCAATGCAAGAGGAAGGGGAAGTTATTTAAGTTATTTATATATTTAAGTTTATGAGGGCACGTGAATTAAAAAATAATAATAATAATGTGCACGGATAAATAGTTTATAGTAAATACTTCATAAAACAAATCATTGTTTAGCCCGACTGAATAGAGTGCATGTAGTCGAGTCAACCAATGGCGTGAGTTTGGAGGTGGGGTTATATGTTTGTCTGGCCAATAGAAGATGGGGGTGTTAATGGGAAACCTGTATGAAAACAGTCATTATATTTGCACATCTGTTGGGGTGAAATTATACATTTCGCATTTAATGTTAATGATATTCAACTGAAATATTGCCTGCCAAGTCAGAAAGCACAGAGATGATAAATTAGTCTGACTTAGTGGGTCAAAGGGTAATCCCTGAAACATCAACAAACTCAGTCACACAGTTTTGTGTCAAGCATAGTCTTTCACAACACTGCAGAATCCCCAGTTGGATGGAGAGGCAAGATTTATGTATAATGTAACTAGATCAGAAGGCAAGTGATGAGATGCTATTTTTACATGCCATCTGTATTGGCTGATAGAAATCAGACGTTGAGGAGGGAGTCCAGATAGAGACCGGTGAAATGTGGTTTTGTAATGTGGATGTGGACACAATGTAAACACATGCTGTCATCTGAGATAATAGGTGATCATTATTGTGAGAAGCCATAATAGTTCATTATAATACGAAATGAAGAGTCATAACCAGTCTTCACAACTCTTTTCTTTTCTTTTAACCCCTTTTACTATAACTTACTTACAAATAACTTACATTTGGGTCAAAGGACACACACAATGTTAAAGTTTATTTGTATCTACTTATTTTAATATTATATAGGTATGAAACCAATAAAGAAAATAATGAGGTAATGAGATGAAGATAATGAAAGTCATATAAAAGTACACTGTAAAAAAGAATTGTTGGTTTAACTTAAAGTAAGTTACCTGATTGATTACCTGAAAAATTTTTGAGTTCATTTAAATAAAAAGTTAATACAATGAAGGTGAATGGTTTAATCAACAGAAACTCTAAATATTTTGTTATCTGAACCACATTAATTATCTAAGTTGATCTGACAAAAAAAAATAAAAAAATTGATAAATCATGAAAATAATTTTCTACAGTGTACAAATGCTCATTTTGCTAATCATAGTGACATAGCATTCATACTTTATTATTTTCATTTTAGTTACACTTTAGTCTTGTATTTTTTTCACTTTTTCATCACGGTATGTCCATTAAAGTCACACTTTCTCATTTTTTTTTGCACTTGTATGATTTATTTTGTATAATTTCATATTTTTTTCATAAAATTTTCTGCATACAATTGGTTTTCTGATCTCTGAAAGTCTAAAGAGCACAATGAGAGACAGTGAATCCAATGTTATAAAGTTTATTTATATAACTATGAAAGAAAGTATGAAACAAATTAACAAAGATAATAAAGTCAAATTGAAGTATAAAGGCTTTTTTCTCTTACATACAGTGATAGTGACTTTACAAGTCCACAGTGTCAACAGAACAATTCTCTAGAAATCACTATGTTATAACAAAATAATCTGCGAATAAATATAAGATACATTTGAAAAGTACAATAAGTTCTCCATTTTGGCAGACTTGGACATCAGGGTTAAAACCTTGTCTGAATGCGGATTATTTTCTCTAAAAATACATCTCAGAATCTCTGTTGTACCTCTTTTAGTTTGTTCATCAACTCAGCAATGAATTATAACAAAATGTGACAGTTTACATCCTGCCCAGCAGTGGAAAACCCATTCGACTGTGCAATCTTAAGCAGGCACAAGGGATATGAATAACATCAGTCTATTAAAATGAAATCGGAATCATGTTTCTTGTCAAGTTCATTACAGATGAAACCTCACCAGTCCTCGAGTCTCGTACGATAAAAAAAAGGAATTTGCGTAAGCATTTACGTGGTTTCTGAAATCTCCCCATGTGCTACAACTTTGCTCTTGCAGAAGAGGTAAACAATTATTGTGCCAGTGTTACTCGACTGGAATCTGCACATTTAAGATGCATATCAACTACTATAGATTAACGGATGTGAATGAGGAATTTAACAGGAAGATATGAGCGAAATGCTTTGAATTCCAGTCCTGTCATCCTTCTCTCTCATTGTGCCGAGTCTGAGTCACTGGAGTCCAGACTAGCCTGTGCAGACTCGGTGCGGCAGCTCTGTGTGGATCCCGCGTGGTGCAAGGTCTGCGTGCTTCTCCTGAGACTCTCCAGCGACTGAAGGAAGGACCGTCTCGCCCGTTCTTCCTCTAGAGGTGAAGCCCCTTCCTCCTCCACTTCGGCGATCTCTGCAAAAGTCACCGGCTGGGTCTTAAAGCGAGCGTCTCGGGGTCGTCGGGGACGGTTTCGGCCCCGAGCCAGACACTTGGGGACCGGTAGCTGCTGGGGAAACTCCTCCATGGCCGATGCCAAGACGTGTGCGGGTAGAACGGCGAAACCCACCGTCTCCATTGGACGTGCAGCCATGTATCTGGATGGCAAGGGTTGGGCGTTCGTCTTCTGAGATGTTAGGAGAGCCTTTCCCTCCAGGTTTCCCTGTGGTGAAGGTTTTAAAGATTTATCTTTTCCTTGTATCCTTCTTGACAGAAGGTGATACTAACAAACAGCTTGAGAAGACCACTTCCAGAAGATACTCGAGGTGAATGTCGGTTCTCTGCGTCTGTATCTCTGTCGTTTCTGAGAGTGCCACTGACAGGGATGAACCAGCTCAGGCTTTTATACCGCTTCACTCCCCTAGTGTCTCCCCGCTCTGCTCTGGCTCCGCCCACCCACTGTGAACAGTCATGGTTCCGGCTGCCATACCAGTCTCTCCAAATCAGATCCTTGAAATAAATGCCAGCCAGAGAGGGAGTTGGGAAAGAGGAGGAGGGAGGGGCAGGAGAGAAGAGAAGAGGATATGTGCAGCTCTAACAGAGGGGATCAGAAAAGGGAGAAATAAACCAATGGCCAGAACAGAAAAATGGGGAGTGAGAGGACATGGGCAAAGAAGAGATAAAAAAAAAAAAAAAAAAGTCAGTTTAGAAGACTAAAAGCTTTGGAGAAATCTATACATCATAACATACAAATGCATACGGGGGTCAAATTCAGGTCACATTGAAATAAAAAGAGTAGGTCAGTAGTCGCGTTTCCATTACAGATTTGCACAAAACTTTTGCGATATTTTCTAAATATCGATAAAAAACTATTGCGAAATGACGGCGTTTCCATTAACCAATGTTATGCGACTAAAACGTCTTTTTTTCCTCTCGCGATAAGTCATAACAAAAATCATGGAAACGGATGTTGGTAGGTTTACGTATATATATCCCAGCCACTGCACTAGCCATTATTTTTAATCAAAGGAGATGAAAGCATGTTTTCCAAGCACTTATGGCAAGGAAAGCCCCGTATGAGGTGTTTCTGGGTGTTTCTCCCTCCTATCTGCTTCATGGTCTTGATAAAATCAAATTGTGGCATTTCTTTGTTGTTTAGAATCCAGTATTCCCGTAATACTTTTGTCTTTTATGAGTTTAATGAAGACTTCTGTCCAAACATACCATGGCCTCTTTAAAGAATGATCGACTTTTACATATGTCAGGTGACCTGTAAATGCGAAAAAACTTTTTCCATTGCATTTTTGCGAAATATTCCTTTTTCGAATTGCCTGAAAACCACCTCATGCGAGCGTAAAAACATTTTTGCGATATATGGAAGTTTTTGCGATATTGACATCAATATCGCAAAAACTTCCATATATCGCAATTCGATATTGACATGTTTTGATATTGACGTATCAATTCGTAATTTCAATTTGCGCAATTTAAAGGGTAATGGAAATGCAGCTAGTGTATCTGAAATCGTGTAGTGTCTGAGTAGGTACTACATTTGAATTTAAACTTACTTCGCAACCATTAAAAAAGTATGTTCTATATAGTATGAATGTAATCCGGACATACTACATCTGCCATGTTTTCATTATCATGTGACCTACAAGCGTCAGTTACGTCGCTTCACCTACATTCATAAATCCTCTCCTGTGGCCTCATGGGATAGTAAAGTGTCCATCGAATGCGCACTTAATCTCACCGGAAGTAGTGCGTAATCCGGGGACTTTAAGCCTACTGTTTTTCTAATACTATAATACTATATCTAATACTAATATCTAATACTGTTATAATACTTTACTAATACTAAGACATATTACTCTGTTGGCATACTGTTTTTTTTGCATACTATATAGTAGAGAAGTCACTTGGACATTAAAAAAAAAATAGAATACAGAGAGAATTAAGACTTGTTTTTACTTAAACAGGTGAATCTCACATCTAGAAGAATACATATATTGAAGGAAACTGAATGATGATGCCATTGCTGGTCAGTCAGATAAGGACAAGGACATAGAGGGTTGATGACTATCTATGAACTATTTTTTCCCCTTTATTAGAGGTGCTGTAAGCTAGCAACATGTACATGTCAAGAATCTCACCCCACAGTGCCACAACCATGATCTCACCACCAGAATGAGTTTTACTTTCATCAGCTCTCACTTTACTCTTACTCTATCTTTCTCACTCTCTTCCTGTGCCACTCCGATTTGTCATTAACCCTCGATTAGTCCATGTCAGATGAGCCCAGAGACATTTTGGGAGTCATGTGTGAAATTATAGGGGCTGGATATTATGACGTAACACACCGTGGGCAGTTCCTGTTTTGTCATGGACCCTGAGGATGACCCTTTAAAAGCAAAACAGGAAACCTTAATGGTGCCACCTCACCCTCTCCATCACACTCCTACTCATCCCATATTTCAGACATCAAGGGGTTACCGTAAAGTCTACTCTAAGTAACATCTATTTTGGGCAGAGAGGCACACAGATACTTGCAGACAAGCACGTTCATTCACCCTCTAAGGTATTATCAATCGGGTGACATCATGTAATGATGTCAAGGACAACTACACAAACCACGTGTTGCAGGAATGCCTTGTCAAGTTGATTAATAGCTTGTTTCTGGACTAAGCAGTACAAAATACAGAAGGGATGTACTTGACTGTAAAGAGGGGTTAAATTGCACATACCATACCCTCTTTATGTACTGTCTTTAAACAGTACCAAAAACAATATAGAAATACACTGGTCTCCATCTGAAAAAATAGTGCCAGTCAAATAGATTAGAGATATTTTAGCTTTAACCCTCTATACCTGCAAGATCAGCAACAGCTGCTTGTATTTTGAATACTTTAAATAATACCGCACAGGACAGCTGGGTAATCCTGAACAGGATTTTAAGAGCCTCTCTTCATCCTCTGGTTTGAACCCCTTGCCAATGACACCAATCTTACAGAAGCAAGCAAAGATTTACAAATCAACACAGTCTCATGGCTCGTTTTGACAAATTGGTGCTAAATTTGTACACTGGCGGTTAGTTTTACGTTTGCAGTTACTTTCCTTTTTTATTACAAATTGTATGTTTTCCTACGAATCACATTGCATGAATATGTATGAAATTGAAACTTGCTTGAGTTTTCTTGTGAGATCAGGTTATTCAATTTTTTTTACATTTTTAAAATTTCTTTAATTACATTTAATTTTTAATTTTTTTAAATAAAATTTTTTAAATAAAATAAGTATTTAAATTAAATTGGATTATTTATTTTTTTTTTTTTTTCGGTTTTTTTTTTTCT
>RJVU01047120.1:4896763-4907316 GCA_003731715.1 Anabarilius grahami | reverse complement strand
GAAGCTAAAATTAAAATTAGGCCATCATTTACTCACCCTAGTGTTGTTCTAATGTCATTTGCCCTTCTTTCTTTTATGGACCAAAAAAAATATCCCGCTTATGTTAGTCCATAAAATGGCAATGAATGGCAAAAGCATCAAGTTTTTTATTTTTTTATATTCCAAGTGTTCTGGGGGTATCTGATAGGGTTTTGTGAAAAATAAACCAAAATTTAATGCATTATTTAACAAAATTCTTGACCTTGGCCTTTGGGCTTCTCTGCACATAAGTTGTGAGACATCAAGATGAACTAAAACATGACATGGGAACTTTAAAAGTGTGATTCCTAGACCTGGAAAAGTCATCTTCATTTTATGCTTTTTGTAAATATAATAATAATAATAAAAACATTTAATCACAAAAAACTNACAACTGAAAGAGTCATGTAAATTCATTATAAAAAAAAAAAAAGTGAAGAACAAGAACAGTTATGTAAACAATTGTGGAATTTTTCATTTTAATTTTTATTTACTTAAAGGCGAAAAATTCACCCAAAATTCTGTCATTAATTAATCACATTCATTAAAGGTGGTACAGAGGATCTTTTCGTCGACTGATTTTTTTAAATGAGCGCATGCGTAAGAACAACCCCCCTCCTTCACAGCTCTTTTCCTCCCAAAACAAATATTGGCTGATGTTTTTAAGGCCCTACCTCATGCACAGATGATGTATATTAATAATATTCCTTTCAGTGCACCTAATAAATAGTCTTTTATCAGTTAGTAAAGACCATTTCAAGTAATATTGCAAAAATGTATAAAACAAAACACCCTATTTAGCACCTTTAAGCTTCGGAGCGTTATGAATCTTTTGTGTCGAATCAAGATTCAGATCACGTGTCAAACCGCCAAACTGCTGAAATCACGTGACTTTGGCGCTCCGAACCGCTGATTCGACACAAAAGATTCATAACGCTCCGAAGCTTCCTGAAGCAGTGTTTTGAAATCGGCCATCATATTCAATATTAATATTGAACCACTGTACTCACATGAACTGATTGAAATATGTTTTTAGTACATTAATGGATCTTGAGATAGGAAATGTCATTGCTGGCTATGCAGGCCTCACTGAGCCATCGGATTTCAACAAAAATATCTTAATTTGTGTTCCGAAGATTAACGAAGGTCTTACGGGTGTGGAACGGCATGAGGGTGAGTAATAAATGACATTATTTTCATTTTTGGGTGAACTAACCCTTTAATTTAGATATTGTGTTTGTCAGTGAGGGGCCTTAGGGTTTAAAAGGTTGAGAACCACTGGCCTTACTGATGGGGATGTGGAGGTATATAAGGCAAAAAAAAGAAAAACAGGTTTATAGAACACAAAAAGTATTAAAAATTTTTACATACCAATATCATTTGCTAGATCAAACTGGTCACACATTGAACCATTAAATTAAATGATAACATACAGTAACAAAGCAACATCTATCCCAAAACAATAAACCCCCATGCTGGCTCAGGGCCACTGCGGCTTGATTTGGTTCTATAAGGAGCATAAACAAATTTGTTATCACATTAAGAGGTCTGTCTGTTAACATAATAAAAAAAAAAAAGGTGTATAAAAAATACTACTTGAGCCACTTTATTTTGCTTGGACTTGGCCTCATTACAGGGGCCGAAAAGCCATATATTTATAGCACAGCATAGACACATTCCCATGAAGGCCACTCGCTCAACATAACATCCAAAATTAGCAGAGGCAGCATACTGACTTCTCCATCACGGACCAAAACATTCCAGTCCTGTAATGGATAGCACGTAAACATAACTTACTAGTATTACCGCAACAGGTTATTTATTTTATAACCAACTCATTATATGTCAGTATACATAAGGATGAGAACACTTATGCGAGAATTTTGATAACATGAAATGAGATGGGCGATAAACATTCCATACTATTTTGTCTAAATTATTTTTTTTTAAAAACACTAAAAACTAAAGGCAAATTGTTTTTAATGCTACAAGTACATTTATGCATAACAACATAAGAATGTACAGTATGAAAATTGATAATTTTGAGATTTGCTAAAAATTACATTTAACAGTCTTATTAAAGTATTAATGTTTTTAAAGATTGAGTATAAGATGTCTACAAAGGTAATCTAAATGTAAAAATAGAGGAAATAAGCATGAACAATCAAATATCCATACTGATGCTGATAAATCTGATGTGGTACCGATATATTGTGCATGCCCACATGTAAACAGCCGGAAATTAGATATACGTCAAGCAAGATAATATCAGGGCCTAAAAATGGATTCCTAGATATGCCTCCATAAAGCTATATTCAGTCCATCTCTTCCTGTAAGAAATGAAACAAATGACTATTAATTAGCTCTGTTGCACTCTGTATTGTGGGAGTAAACATATCTTGATCTGAATTGTGGTAAGTGCAATGTACTTGGAAGGGATGTTGTTTTTGTTCCAGAGTTCTGCTGGGAAAAGGAGGAGTTTTCCCCTAAGACAGAGGGAGATCTGGGTCTTGGTGGGAATGAAAAGACAGGCCTTGACTTAAACAGACACAACACTGCCAATATCTAATGGATTTGTGCCGAAGCCGCACATGTTGCTGTTAGCTTTATGCGTCTAGACTCGTGATGCAGCTCTCTGATCTGAGAATTAGGAGGAGTGGGAACGTGTCTTCATGAAGCTCTAGCACAGGTTCGCCAAGCGAGACAAAAAGTTGTGTACTTTATAAGTAGTCATTCAACAGATGCTGTACAGATCCAACAGATCCAAAGTGACTTCAAGCACGTTTGTTGTTTATGTCACCTCTAATCTCTCACTGAAAAGAAACAACTTCCACCCCTTTGGTTCCAAGTCCAACTCATATGACAAAGAGGGGACGAGAGGCATGGTTTGCATGAATCTGATGTAACATGACAGCAGACCCATGTGGTTGGACACAAGGGACTGTTTCCAGTTCTGGGCAGGTGCTGAAAAACAAATGTATGTGGTCTTGCTAACAAAGGCCACTGAAAGGCTACTGGGAGAGAGGATCCTGGCAGGACATGGGCCAATGGACTTCCCAAACAAGATGTTTTTTTTGTTGGTTGATCTTTCGGTTTTGATCCCAGTGCAATTGAGAAACGTTGAAAGCATACCGGACATGATGCCAAAAGTTTATTTAAAGGTGCTCTGGCAAGAGGTACCATGAAGGTTTCAAAGAGTGTCATCTTAAAAATCCATCTATGGTTAAGGGTTAGTTCACCCCAAAATAAAAATTCCCTCATCAGTTATTCATCCTCATGTCATTTCAAACCTATAAGACTTTTTTTCGAACACAAAAAATATATTTTTAATGAGACCAGAGAGATTTCTGTCCCTCCATCGAAAGTCAATTTCACCAAAACTTCAACGCTTCTAAAAAGTTCATAAAGAGACCATAAAAGAAATCCATATGAATCGAGCAGTTCTTGCAGAAACTTGAACATGTTCGAAAAAAACCTCATTGGTTCTTGCAGAAACACAATCCTGTTTGTTTGACACGAGAACAAACCTCATCGGTTCTTGTGAAACTTAATGGTGTTTGTGCGACACAGGAACAAAAATCATTGGTTCTTGCAGAAACTCAAAGGTGTTTGTGCGACACACGAGAACAAACCTCATTGGTTCTTGCGAAACTTAATGGTGTTTTTGCGACACAGGAACAAAAATCAATGGTTCTTGCGAAACTCGAAAGGTGTTTGCGCAACACATGAGAACAAACCTCATTGGTTCTTGCAGAAATTCAAAGGTGTTCATGTGAAATACGAGAACAAAACTCATTAGTTCTTGCAGACCAAGGAAGCATGTCTGAGCTTCTGTTTACAATATTTAATGAGCTCTACGGATGTGTTTTGAATTTTTATTTCAATAAAAGCCTAAATTAAATCTGTTCATCATATGAAGAAGACTTGGGTTTAACTGCTCAAACCATATTGATTTCTTTTTTAATGTTTTTATGAACTTTTTGTGAAGACTATGAAGTTCTGGTGGAATGGACTTTCAAAGGAGGGGCAGAAATCTTTTAGCTGAACTGTACCTTTAACTGTGAGTACAAGATATTTTTCTCAGTAAAAGCCGAGAAGAGTTGTTGCACACACTACGTACTCTAACCCAACAGATCTCCCTGCACACTCCGGGAATGAAACTTATAACAAAGCTTATTGTGGTGGAAAAAATAATGGCCAGTGATCCCATTACACAGCGAGGGTCCCTGCATTCCAGAACAGAAGCACCATTTCCATGTGCAGGTCAGTCTTTATGGGGAAGCTCTGAAAGGCATTGCATTGCCAGCAGTGAAGAAAGGAACACCAAGTAACTCAAATTAAAGAGCTCCGACAAATCACTGGAAGTCACAAGCAAGAGCAAGAGATTTACGGTTTGCAGTTTCTAAACATTTTGCAGTTCTCTGGATAATCTTTGCCATTGTGTTACCACAATGGCTGCTTTCGTTTGACGGTGTTCCCATATTTAGGGATATTTTCTTTAAAACAGTGACATAACAGCCCCATATCTGCCTCTTTGTGCCTTGAACAGGGAATGAATATGCAACCACTTAAAAACAGACTGAAGAAAAGTTTTAAACTGCATGTTATGTAAAATAAATGTTTTCTTTGATAGCATTGCTGGTGATTGATCAACTGTCACCAAGTTAACATGGTCTTCATCTCTCAAGGTTGGTGGTAATGTGGACACAGAGACAATTATTCAGCTCAACCAACCACACAAGGACTCGACCATGACTCATCAATATTGAGAAGAGGAGGACACGGTGTGTTTGTTGAAAAGGCGAGCTTTGAGCTTCTTGTTACCTCAATAATAAAATGTTTTACATCACCCATGTGTAACTTTAATTATGGAATTGTAAAAACAACATGTGCATGTTGTTTTAATAACGTGTGTGAAACACAGCAGAAGAGACTCCTTTTAAAGCATTAAAAAAATCTTACCGACCTCAAACCTTTGAAAGGCAGTGTAACCCACCCCATAATGACACTGAACAAATGTTGTAATTCAAGTTTATTCACCACAAGCTATAAATGAAAAATTGCAGAACATGCAATATTTAAACAGCAATTTACCTATAAAAAGAGCCTTTTGGGGGCTGTAACTGAAATATAGGCCACTCGGCACCATTTATTTGACGTATATTCTCCAAACAAACGTCATAAACAAGTAATAAACCTGTAATTCTTTCTAGGAACAAAAGCTATTTTGTGGACAATAGCTGTGAGAAAATAATCATTTATGTAAACAAAAATACAGTAATGGCAGTCAAGTTTATCATTGTTCAGGTCTTTGACTGAAAGTGAACCTAAATTGAACAGAAAGGATGTTTAACAGTATTGGACAGACCTCTTCATATCTCTTCAAACCTGCTGACTCTTCTCTCAGCGATCATCTCACAGATCTCCACCTGGGACGCTCTGGCTCCGGGTATATGGTGCGGAAAGTGAGATTTATCCGAGGCCCACGGTCATGGTACTCCTTTGCCACCTGGTGCTATTCAAAAGAACATTAATAATGTTAAAACTGCACTCACAACAAGGCAATGTAGCAACTGAACCAACTTAAAGAAGGTTAATCTGCCTTGGCGTTCGCCTCGAAAGACAGCGGTGATGCATGATGTGTATTTAATAATTCAAATACACGATTATACATTGTGTCGTGTATATTTGGACAGACAGATGATGAAGAATGTAGCTTGACTAAGCAAAAGCAGTATGTTTACATGCACAGATACAATGTTGATTTGGTGCCCACAGTTATATTTTTTACGCAGAACGTCCCTTTGACAATTATGTAACAGCTTTCAAAGCCTATAAATATTTTGTGAATGTTTTAAAGGGAAACAGCCATACATGTGAGTTTAGTTAGCTTTATTTTGACAGGTCAATGAGAGTTATGTCAACCTAATAAGATCCTCTGCAAGCTTTTTGGCACAATCCGTGAGTGACCTTTCTTAAACAGTTTTTAGATGTCGCCATAAAATGCTTTTGACCTTTCTCTATTCTTTGTGCCTGCAGTTTGCCGTGGAGTCGGAATCCAAAAACAACTCTTAAACAGGACAAAAATAACTTCAAGCAGGTTTTTACATTAAAAGGCAAAAAAAAAATAAATAAAGCACACAAAGATCATTAATTTTTTTAAATGCACAAAGTGCACTTATCTACATCTCATCTGTGATGACGGTTATACTACTTTTTGTTTCTTTATTTGATCGTCATTTGATGATTAACTGCTGTAATGATCAATAGAAAATGTACAAGAATGCAAAACAAAAAACAAATCTGTTAGTTGAAATTACAAAAATATACAAAATTGCTCAATAACCCTGTTAAATGAAATGAGAAAAATGTAAAAAACTGTTAAATAAAACAACAAAGAAGTGGGGAAATAATTTTTTACAAAAACGTAAAGCAATCCTGTTAAATGAAATGAGAAAAATGTATACAAATATAAAGAACCATTAAATGAAAATACAAAAATTTAAAATCAAACTAAATTAAAATTGTAATTTATATATTTTTTTAATACATTTTTTTTATTTATTTTTTTGCATCCGGCAAGTAGTTAGTTTTTTGAATAAAGTTCATAAAGCCAGGTTCACACTGTGCGATTTTGTCCATGATTTAGTCGTCTGAGACAAATTTTGAAAATCCTAAAAGATTCCTCTGATCCTAGGCTAAAATCTGTAGTCTGGTCGTTACTTTAACACCTACAGCCGATTAATGACAGTTGCGATAAACTTTTTTCTCCGACGAAATTCTGGCAGTGTCCGAAGATTTGCCGCACAGTCCTGCAGTCTGACTTCTCTTTCGACGACCGACAAATTCACTTGTTTTTCAAGACAAACCGTTATCAAAATGAACGCAAGAGATTTTTTTGTTAGCCACCATTTCAGTCCCATGAAATACAGCTCACAGACACCGAACGTGTGTGGGTTGATGATGCAAAACTTCGGACATGTTTTCATGCGTGCGTCTGTTTTTAATGCGTCTTGACTCTCGTACAGTCTGACATAAATGACAGCTGAGATCCCACAGTGTGACATGAGGATCATGTTCATACAGTCTTACAAGCAACAACTGTAAAGGACTATTATAAATCACACAGTGTGCACCCGGCTTTAGTCATCATCACATTATCATAATATTATAACGTCATGAAAAGTCTAATTTACATTTAATAGAAGCATGTTTGGACTAAAAAGAGTGACTATAATGATTTAATTTACATTGCATTGCTATTTTAAAGCATTTAGCTCCCGGTCATCTAGATTGCGAGTGGGTAGGTTTCTGCTCTGAAATATTGCATGTTTTGTGAATTCTCCTCCAGTGTCTGTAGTATTTTATGTGCACTGTTTTGCTAAATTTTTCTTGGAAACACTGTTCGCTTCAGTATGCTGTGAAGAAACACGGTCACTTTCCCCCATCGCACTATTACAGCAGCGTCTGCACTTAACAGACTCTCGACAGCAAACCGTGTGACCGTTCCAGATCATCCCAATCACGTGTCATCAGTTTTCTAGAATGTACTGTAGAGCCAAAACAAAGGAACACTAACCCTTTGATTTAGCCATTTTCAGCCTTTCTTCACAGTCTGGCTTATCAGCATTGTTTAGAAGACTGTTATTAACTGGCAGCTTCACCACTCATATTAGACTAAACAAATGCTCCTGCCAGTTCTTAGAGTCACATTAAATCTTAAATAAACTCTCTGTAAAAGTTCTTGCAAATCGGCTCAAATGATTTCCAGGAGGATGATTCGATTTACTGATAAACACATTGAAATATCGATCCCGCCAAAGACACGAACACTTCACACTATCCAAAATACCAGTTAAATCCAAGTGTTTTTCTGCTGCCGTCTGAGCTTGTGGTGCAACAAGAAAACAATGTTTTGATTTCTGATTCTGGTTTACTGATTCTGTCATGATTATCAAAATCAGATGATTTCTTCAGAGCAGATAAATGTGACGTACCTGCCAGTCCTCCTGCGTACAGCCTTCCATGAGCAGGAGGGTCCCATGGGTCAGCGGGATGCGTATGCGCTCCACATAGCTGTAGTCTCCTTTGTCCTCCTGGAACACATACACCGAATCTACCGTGACCTCAAATTCAACTAACATCCATTCTTCAAATAAGCTGAAGCAGACACAACATTTAGCCACCTGTTGGAAAACAAGCTCAAATAATATTTTACAAACATTTTTCCCTTCAAAACAAAAATGACGCATAATGGAAACATATCAGGGTACACAGACGTCAGAAGCAAACATGGTCTGATTCATTCTAAGAGCTAAAAAGGAGAAAATGACTAAATTAAACAAACCTTCACTAACAATGCAATCAGGATTCTGATAAAAGCATTAAAGGGTTAGTTCACCCAGAAATGAAAATTATCCCATGATTTACTCACCCTCAAGCCATCCTAGGTGTATATGACTATTTTCTTTCAAACGAACACAATCGGAGATATATTTAAAAATATCATGGCTTTTTCAAATTTTATGATGGTAGTGAATGGGGGGGGATTTTGAAGCCCAAAAAAGTGCATCCATCCATCATAAATATAATCCATACGGCTCCAGGGGGTTAATAAAGGCCTCCTGAAACAAAGCGATGGGTTTTTGTAAGAAAAATATACATATTTAAAACTTTATTAAGAAAAATAACTAGCTTCCGACAGACGGCCGTACACATCTATATACGGTGGAAGAGTGACCTCTGACCTGACGGATGCGCAATGACGAACGTGGACACGTAGAGGATAGAGCAAAACAAAACACCAGTCATGAATTAGAAGTCTAAAACGAGAATTTTTAAAGAGAAATGTTGGAGGATTCCGATATAAGAGAAGAGGAGCTTGAGTTTGTTACACAGCCATATTTGTTTAAACTGCGAGAAACGTCTAAGCTTACGATACTCCTACATCCTGCGTCATACATTGTGTGAAGGGTTACTCTTGTGGCGCAAGTTGACTTGTGCAGTATGCGTACGGCCGTCTGCCGGAAGCTAGTTTTTTTAGATTATAAAGTTTTAAATATAGATATTTTTCTTACAAAAACCCATCACTTCGCTTCAGAAGGTCTTTATTAACCCCCTGGAGCCCTATGGGTTACTTTTATGAAGGATGAATGCATTTATTTTTGGCTTCAAAACACGCCATTTCACTACCATTATAAAGTTTGGAAGAGCCAGGATATTTTTGAATATATCTCCGATTGTGTTCGTCTGAAAGAAGAAAGTAATATACACCTAGGATAGCTTGAGGGTGAGTAAATCATGGCATAATTTTCCTTTTTGGGTGAACTATGCCTTTAAGATTTGCAGTTTTACAAAACTAGAGATGAACTGATATTACATTTCTGCTGATAAGTCTATAATTATTTTCACGTAATGTCAAAAAATTGGATAAACGGCAGATATTTAAATGCTAAATTCATTAAAAATAAAATGTTATAATTAGGGCTGACGATATATCGCATGCGATTGTCACGCGCATTTCGTCAGTAAAGCCGGTTCCCTGATTACCGCTAAATCGCCATCACCTGCTTTCAAATGGAGCGCCATTTTATAGACAGAGCCGTAGATCACTGACAAGCTACGCAATATCACGTTCATATCGCAGATGAATCGCCTTCGATAATGAACGTGATATTGCGTAGCTTGTCTTGCGATATATCGGTCAGCCCTAGTTATAATAAATGCTACAATTGAACTTACGCAATGCAACATTATAATGTACAAATATGGATATTCATTTTGAGATTTGCTAAACATTACATTGAACAGTGGTATTTAATTATTAGTGTTTTTTCTGATACAAATTTTGACTGCAAAAAAAGCTTGTTGATACAGCTGCACAATCTGGACAAAACTCTTGTGATTCTATATATAAATATGACTATAATACAAATAACAACAACAATAATAATAATAATTAAAGCTGCAGGCAGCGATGAAAAGGCCCTAAGCGAGTAAATACAGGAGAATTATGGCAAAGTCATTTAAAAATGCCACACTTCCTGATGCCAACAGGTGGCGCTTTGACTGTGACTGAATTTTGCCATGTAGATGTCTTCAGGCCAGGACTATTATCAAACGTGTGAAGTTTGAGGCAGATCAGACATTGTATGCCTGAGTAACAACAACTTCCTGTTTCCTGGCGAAACATCAAACTTCATCAGGCCGCCACGGACACGTGTCTACCGAATTCCATACCTGTACGTGAAACGTAGCGCGAAGGGCGCTTAATTTAAATTTTGTAGGTGGACCTATCGAGCCATTTTGCCATGCCTAATTCTGAAACCCATATCAGACGTAAATTTTCACCACTCCTGACGCGTGTGCAAAGTTTCATGAGTTTGAGCGTGTTTAGGCCCTCAAAAAAGCGATTTATTTCAGAGAAGAAGAAGAATTGACAGAGCAATTACAATAGGGTCCTCACACCATCGGTGCTCGGGCCCTAATTATTATCATTTTTATTATAAATAGTATTATTATTATTACTAAATAAA
>RJVU01047120.1:4814141-4854696 GCA_003731715.1 Anabarilius grahami | reverse complement strand
CTTAATCACTGATATTCTTCTTGCGCCTTCGTGGTGCAAGGGGAGGTTGAGGTGGCTAGGCAAAAGAGACATGGCTTGAGATGTAACAGGTGTATATATATAAATATATATATAAAAAAGAAGCCCAGATGCCACCATTATGAGGATTTTATTTGGTGGTCGCATCATTTGCGGACGTCTCCAGTCAGTCACGATTCTCCCCCTTCTGTCTGCACCGCACAGCGACTGCATCTCCTGACGCAGCCAACGCGCACATATTACTCACTATAGCAGTCACGACTCGGATAAATCCGTGTTTCCACTAAAATTACAACGCCAGCATTGACTTAAGAAGATCTTGCTATGTCTGGGATAGGTGTAGAGAGCCACAGTGTCTTTGAAAAGGTCAAGGTAATGAGTTTTTTTCTGCAAAGATCCGCGGTCATTCCTAGACTCACTACGCGATTTTAAGCAAACTCTAATGTAAATTTTGCTTTTGAATATAGCCCCTGAACATATAAATGACAGTTCGCTAATGAAATAACATTGCACTTGTGCACGCTGCAGGGTTGAAGTTAGACATTTATTAAGAGGTGCTTTGATTAAAACAACACTAGCGGTCATTGTTTTGCGCAACTGCACAAATGGTGTTGAATGCAACGCGAACGCGTTAGTTTTGGCACAAGATCAGTAGTATAGTCCACAGCAATAGAAAACAGTCGATTGCAGTACTGTATAATGAAAATGACGTGGGCGGAAGAGTAATCCATGTGAATCCGCCTATAGCTACACAGTCGCGAGCACATCTGATGGAAGTGTTCAAACAACGCACGCGGGAACGTCGCACACACACACACAAAAAAAAAGTCCTAAAACTTAAGCTGCATTTTGAGAACGTGTGCGTAGTGGCATCCCTTTCACGGGTGGTGGCCAAAACAGGGCTGACCATTTAAGGGCGATTTTGGATGCACGGAACCCCTTGACGCCACACCAGGGTTTCCCTCGTCGGCTGTTGCTGGTGTTTTTCCTTTTGGCGCGGCGTCTTCCACCTATATTTATTAGCCTATTTTCCTCTTCACATATTTTGAGAGATATGTCCCCTCACTCTTCTAGTGTTGTCGGTTTCCATTCACACTTTCAGCTGTTGCGAAGAGGCAAAAATTGACTCAACAGCGCCGTCAGACAAAGGAGTTTGCTTTTTGCTTCACTTATTTACCATTCGCGAGGTTCCTGCTCTGAGGAGAGAGTGGGTTTATTGCATTTTTAACAAGTGGATGAAAACAACAAGGCACCTGTTTGAGAAGTGCACAGAGTGTATACGTGAAGCAAATGGTTGCACTCTGTACGATGGAGGGAATGGCACGTTACTCAATGCATGCAACAAATCGTGCAAAAAAAAAAAAAACATATAATCGAACCAAAAATCGCCGTGAATACGTACTTACCAGTGCTGAAAGCAGGGAAACACAGACATGAGTTTAAACCACCATCATACGTGACCATGTCACACAAAAACAAGCAAAATGAAAATCAAATACTGCCCTTGATACATATCTATCCTCAGCAACACGTCCAAGTTTCTCAGAATCGCAGTCCTTTTTATACAAGTGATACCCTCTTCCTATTTCTGGACCACGATCAAACACTGATGCTATTTTTAGCGCCCAGTAAGAAAAAAAAACACTCACAAAGACATCGCTCAGGAGCGTTACGTGGAGTGCATATAATGTACATTAATTTTGCCTCTCCAACTCCAATATGCGAGGGCTCCGACTCGCCTCCGATGCATCGCTGCAGTGATTTTTTTTTCTTTTTTTTCTTTTTTTCAAACGAACTGCTTCAGTGCCCTTCTCTCTTAAGGGCTAAATATTTCTAACGTCTTAGCACAAGTTGTTCCCGCTCTCCTCGTTCCTTTATGTCGCTCACCATCCTCTTTATTATACGCGTCTTACGCGGTGTGTCTCCATGCAACTTTCGCTTGGAAACTCGGGACGGATTCGCTGCTCATAAAGAAGAAAACACACGCACGCACGCACGCACTCACTCACACACACAGAGACACATACACGGACTCGCGCGCACCAACAACCATAATCAGTTGCACTGCGAGCGGAATATGTTTTGTCTTGAGAGCAGTACACAAACGATAATAATTAAAGCTTGCAGAATCTCTCTCTTTTTTTGAGGGCTGCGTCAGTTACTAGGCATTGACGTCACGTTTAGGTTCTCCCACTTCACAGTCTATGGCTGCTGATTACAACCGTCCCTGTTGTGCTCGCAGACAGCCTAACGCTAATGAAAATGGCTCGAAGCATAATAGGTGAAAGACGGAAAGTGTCCGCGTTGCAAGTGACCACAGCCCCGGTTTCCGAGAGCAAAACCACTCCTTGCGGTCGCCTGGCATCGTGAACAACTCACTTGCCAATGGATTCCGTGGCAGACACGCACCACTAGCCTATATATGATCTTTATCCATCCGTCGGATGCTTTGCACATGTTCTGTGTACACTGTTTAAGGAGATCACTAAAAAAGTTGGTGTTGCTGGGGTTGCCTTGTTCACACGAAGAGATGTGATTAATATTTCAGCTTCAATGAAAGTCAATGCAGTGTTAAAAACGACAGTGCAACACTGACAGAAAGACTATGCCTCCTAAACCTGTCGAATTGCAAAGCACACTACTAAAAGTGAACGTGCAGAACACAAAGTAATTTGACCAGTGCTGTAGAAACACAGGGGGTGGGAGGACCCATCTTGCCGCATGGTGTCGCCAAACTCCATTCGAGAGCTGCTAAAACTAGTGGCAGTTCACTTAAAACTGCGTTGAAAATCGCCTTAAAATAGTTTTTAACTTTTGTGTAATAATTATTTTTTCAAACAATTCGTTTAATTAGCAAAATCAGATGGATAAAGTCACGTGAAGTTGATGGTTTTGCGACGCACGCGTCGCTGTCCGTGGTGCTCAACTATCGCATCAAGCTTTACGCAGTGTTTTCTCAACAGGCACGAACTTATAATACGCACCTCGAGATTGTTTCTACTATATTAAACACATCAGAATCCTGACCATTTCATCGCCATGTTACCTACAAGTGTATGAATGAATAGAAGCTCCTATTCATAAAACAGTGCGATGTACTGCGATGTGCAGGGATGAAGATGATCCTACGTTCGCGACACACGGGATGTTCCGGAGAGTCGTCGGACTCCTGCTACTAAAATTGGAGGATCGTGAATGAGGGGGCGGTGATGAGTTGTGTGTGGGGGAACTGAAAATAGGTAAATATTTAGATCAAGGGCATAAATATAACATTTGTCATCATGCTTCCCTTAAAATAAATCGGTGTTCTGCAAAGAGTGACACAAGTGGAGGCTTTGATCTGACAATGAAGCTGGACGTTTGCACCCTCCGCTAAATCTAAAAATACCTCGATTTCGGCTGTGTGGGCTTGAGCTCGCTCAGAGCTTCTCCTCATTTAACCTACCTTGCCTTAAATTTGACAGGGACAGCAGTCTCGAGTCTGTGGCTCCAAGAGTGAAAATCACAAACCTGAAAAAAAGAGCAACAATTCATGTTTTTTNTTTTTTTTTTTTTTTTTTTTAAATGTATTATTCAATATATCATTAAATTTAATATATAATTTTATAGTTATAATTATTAAAATACATTTAATTTCAATTCAAAATAAATGGTTAATAAAATAAAAAATAAAAGATTAAAATAATGAGAAAAAAATATCTGTCTCAAGTCTGATCCACAGTCTCAGTCTCAAATAAAGATTCACTATCTGATTGGCAGCTGCCAGTCAATAGCGACTTGATTACTTTAGAAAGCACCACCAGTGGTGGTACTAAAAGTCTTGAGTGAAATTAAACTTCTGGACCAAACAGAGCATTCACCTCAAGGTTTAAGTGCTGACCAAGAAACACCCTTCTTTCAGTGCATTGCACATAATGCCCAATGGTGTGTTATCATAATTATGAGCGTCAAATGTCAAGTTTTGCTTTGCTCGAATGTTCTAAAATGTTTAATGTGATCTTTGACCATCAGTATCCTTGCGTTAACCTGACCAGACATGAATGATTCAGTATTTAGAGTACACTCTTCAACCACTTCATTAGGTACACCTTGCTTGTATTGGGCCCTTTACCTTCAAAACTGGGTTAGTTCACCTAAAAATGAAAATTCTGTCATTTATTACTCACCCTCATTTCGTTCCAAACCCGTAAGACCTTCGTTCATCTTCGGAACACAAATTAAGATATTTTTGATGAAATCCGAGAGCTCTCTGTCTCCACAGCAATTTACCCCCCACTTTCAAGGTCCAGAAAGGTACTAAAGACATTGTTAAAATATAGTCCATGTGACTGCAGTGGTTCAACCTTAATGTTATGAAGCGACAAGAATACTTTTTGTGCGCAAAATCAAAACAAAAATAACGACTTTATTCAACAATATCTTCTAATGATGACTTTTGAAAAAAAATTGCTGTCTATGGATGAGTCAGAGAGCTCTCGGATTTCATCAAAGATATCTTAATTTGTGTTCCGAAGATGAACGAAGGTCTTACGGTTGTGGAACGACATGAGGGTGAGTAATTAATGACAGAAATTTCATTTTTGGGTGAACTAACCCTTTAATTCTTAATGGCGTAGATTCAACAAGGTGCTGGAAACATTTCTCAGAGATTTTGGTCCATAATGACACGCAGTTGCTGCAGATTTGTCGGCTGCACATCCATGATGCGAATCTCCCGTTCCACCACATCCCAAAGCTGCTCTATTGGATTGAGAACTGGTGACTGTGGAGGCCATTTAAGTATAGTGAACTCATTGTCATGTTCAAGAAACCAGATTGAGATGATTTGAGCTTTGTGACAAGGCGAATTATCTGCTGGAAGTAGCCATCAGAAGATGGGTCCACTGTGATCATAAAGGGGTGGACATGGTCAGCAACAATACTCATAGGCCGTGGTGTTTAAAAGATGCTCAATTGGTACTAAGGGGCCCAAAGTGTGCCAAGAAAACATCCCCTACACCATTAAACCACCACCAGCAGGATGAATCCATGTTGTTTACGCCAGATTCTCCCCCTACCATCTGAATGTCGAAGCAGAAATCGAAACTCATCAGACTAGGCAGCGTTTTTCCCATCCTCTATTGTCCAATTTTATGAATTGTAGCCTCAGTTTCCTGTTCTTAGCTGACAGGAGTGGCACCCGTTGTGATCTTCTGCTGCTGTAGCCCATCTGCTTCAAGGCTTGATGCGTTCAGAGATGTTCTTCTGCAGACCTTGGTTATAACAAGTGGTTATTTGAGTCACTGTTGCCTTTCTATCAGCTCAAACCAGTCTGGCCATTCTCCTCTGACCTTTGGGATCAACAAGGCACAGAACTGCCACTCACTGGATATTTTCTCTTTTTCGGACCATTCACTGTTAAATCTAGAGATGGTTGTGTGTGAAAATCCCAGTAGATCAGCAGCAGTTTCTTAAAATACTTAAACCAGCCCGTCTGGCACCAACAGCCAAGCCACGTTCAAAGTCACTTAAATTGCATTTCTTCCCCATTCTAATGCTCAGTTTGCTTCAGCAGATCGTCTTGACCATGTCTACTAGGGCTAGGACAATATATCGATGCATCGCGATTCTTGGATCAATTCTAATATTTTCCAAATGCATCGCAAACCAATTCTGAACTTATAATAATAATAATAATAATTCCTTACATTTATATAGCGCTTTTCTGGACACTCAAAGCACTTTACATATTGAAGGGGGAATCTCCTCAACCACCACCAATGTGCAGCATCCACCTGGATGATGCGACGGCAGCCATATTGCGCCAGGATGTCGGGGTAACACCCCTATTCTTTTTGAAGGACATCCTGGGATTTTTAACGACCACATAGAGTCAGGTCCTCGGTTTAACGTCTCATCTGAAGGACGGTGCTTTTTGACAGAATAGTGTCCCCATCACTATACTGGGGCGTTAAGACCTACACAGGGTGAGCGCCCCCTGCTGGCCTCACTAACACCTCTTCCAGCAGCAACCTAGTTTTCCCAGGATGTCACCTGGGAAACTTAGTTTTTAACAGCAGATGGCGATCTAGGCTAGTTTTTAACCGCACACACAAACGCTCACGAAGAAGAGCGCTTGTGCATTCGGCTGAATGTACTTGCACCTCAGAATGCTTTTATGACGTGAGATTGTATGTAAACGGCCCACTACAAACACCCATGTAATGCGCTTCAACCTTTTTGGACTTTACAAATGATTATTTTATAGAAGGTTCAAGTGGGGTGTGTAAGGAATTGAAAGGAAGCATACAGTTTCTAAAGCACACAGTGCCATCTGCTATTGAAAACTAAGCTCAGATTTGATTCGAGAGAGAATCACGATAAAAATCGATCCAGAATCATTTCTCGAATCGCAGTACATCGATATATTGTCCCAGCCCTAATGCCTAAATGCATTGAGCTGCTGCCATGTGATTGGCTGATTCGATTTTTGTGTTAACAAGCAGTTGAACAGGTGTACCTAATAAAGTGGCCGGTGAGTGTATATGCTGGGATGGACGCATCTCATCAATCTTTATTGTTGACGAACACTGCTCACATAGGAAGTCTTGGCCATAATCTTCCTCCAGGTCCCATTAATAACATAATCCAAAATATTTGCTTTGGCCTTTCGTCACATGTTTCTTTTTCCTTTGTTTGATGTCCCCCCCCACCCATCTCCATCTCCTCGGTTTTGTTCCACTACAGCCAGAAACATAGATGTTCTAGGAAACAGACACTGCCCCACTGGTTTCTATTGAAGAGTTGAGAGGGGAATCAGAATTGATGAGGGTTTGTTTGAATTTCAAGCTCAGATTAAGAATCTCCGCCCTTATAGCCCTTTCTCTCTGTTTATTTTTCCGTCTCTCCTGCCTAAATGATGTCAATGGAAGCCGAGCTATAGAGCTATTTATAGAATCTCCCCCTCCCATCAGAATCACATGGTTCAGAGCCGAGGCACAATGACTACCTCAAGAGAAGAGTCTGCATGAATAGAGACGGTGAATATTTATGAACGGGCAAGCTGTCACATGATGTCCCTCCTGCATAACATGTTAAGAATGTCAGAGCTTTCATGTGCACGTTCTCACCAAGTTTGCCGTCATTCATTTATTCATTAATTCATGCCTTAACCCCCTCTCGTAATATATTAATTCATTCAAAAGTTAGTTGGGACCTGAACTTCCCAGATGCAAATGGCAGAAGAACAATCAACCAACTAACTTGTGCATCCAAACCCCTGAAGGGTCCTGCCTTGTTTGCATCTCTCAGTTGCTGCTGCTTTGCCCACATCGCATGATCCTTCACGTTTCATCCAGCCCCTTGTCTCCGTTCACATACATAGGCCTATTACATAACAAGGCTGCACGAAAGAGAGAAAGGTATTAAAATGTATTTACGGTTAACATAACTTAGACAGGTGATTTGAGCAGGGTGAACCAACACTGATGAGCAATAAGCCATCAGAGCAAGCAAAAGGCACAAATTGATCTGTGTTTCTACGGTTATAAGTTATTAAAGACATGTCGCATAGTCTATTAGTCTATTTATAGCACTATGTGTAGCCACAACAGCCACACGTGTGGAAACCACTTCTTTCGGGTTCCTAGTTGACATGTTAACACTCACTGGTTGCTATATTTAGTAAGCCTGGCAGTGCTGTTACTATTCCAGGCATTGTACATGAGGGGGCGGATGGTACTCTTTCATGAAAAAGAGGATAGCATTTCTTTTTCTTGCAGTTCTTCAGCCATACTTCTGTCGTGAGTCTTTGCGGGGTACGACAACTCGTTTCCAACTTCTCCTGCAGAGCACTGTGAACAAATGAATATGTATTAAAAGTAATGGCATTTAGTTGAAAAAGTATAGGGATGGGCATCGTTAAGAAATGAACGATTCAGATTCGTTAACTGTTCCATTATCGGTTCTACTTTTGAAGCAGAAACCTTGAAGGAGGAACATTTAGAAAAATGAAAAAAGCTATTCTTACTGCGTTTACTCACCTCAGTGGTCTGTTGCCAAATGATGAGATCATTTCAGATTTCATCAGAACGGACATAAATCAGAAATAAATTCTTGCAAAAAAGCTGCGTTTACACAAAAGTTTTAAGAGGCGACACAAATACTAACCATTGATTGGTTCTCAACATATAAAATGCGAACAAATAAAACTTATTTCATTCATTCTTATGAAATACCACGGATTACAACAGAACTCATAATGTATGATTAACTAGGCCTATATGAACCGGACAATAACTACGACAAAAAAACAGTAACAACTTCGATTGATTCATTGTAGTGTTTGCTAAAAAGAACCTCTTTATGCCCCGTTTACACTTGTGCGTTTTCGTTTTAAAACGCATAACTTTTGCTGCGGTTACGCCTGTCGTTTACACTACTCCGGCGTAAATGGAGCAAAACGATGACATGGCTCTGCGTATCCTTGACGACCCTGTAAACAATAACATAACACAAGACGTGTCACTCGTATTGTTTTGACTGAGAGAAAGTGCAACGCACAATATGGCGGAATAAGTCCCGCCTTCTAAATAAGAGCCAATCGCTGATTGGTAAAGTCATCGCGTCACTGCAGCAGCTGTCAGAAGCTCCGGTTCCTATAAAAACAGTCAGATGCGCAACTCCGAAATGAGGCTGGATCAAGCTAATGCACATGCGCAGTCTTAAATGCGCCAAAAAAACAAATGAATGACTTTTCAACAATATCTAGTGATGGGCCGATTTCAAAACACTGCTTCGGAGCTTTATGAATCGAATCAGTGAATCGGAGCGCCAAAGTCACGTGATTTCAGCAGTTTAGCCGTTTGATAGGAGATCCGAATCCCTGATTCGAAACAAAAGATTCATAAAGCTCAGAAGCTTCATGAAGCAGTGTTTTGAAATCGCTCATCACTAGATATTGTTGATAAGTCGTTATTTCGTTTTTTTGGTGCACAAAAAGTATTCTTGTCGCTTTATAATATTAAGATGGAACCACTGAACTCACATGAACTGTTTCAAATATGTTTTTAGTAGCTTTATGGATCTTGAGAGTTTCAATGGTTTTTCTCACTGAGCCATCGGATTTCATCAACAATATCTTAATTTGTGTTCTGAAGATGAATGAAGGTCTTATGGATGAAGAACGACGTAAGGGGTGAGTAATAAATGATATTATTTTCATTTTTATGTGAACTAACCCTTTAATTCAATAAAAAGAATTGGTTCATAAGAGTCATTCATTTGGGAATCTAACTACACACTGTATGGCTTTGATTCACTAAAAAGAACTGGCTCACAAGAGTCATTCGCTCTGGAATCGGACTACGCTGGTCAAGCAAGCTGAATCCTTTATATCCACTAAAAAGGATTGGTTCATGAGAGTCATTCATTTGGGAATCTGACTGCAATGGCCATGCCATATGTTTTTGATTCATTAAAAAGTACAGATTTATGTGATTCATTCGATTGGGAATCTGTCTACACTTGATTCACTAAAATGAACCGACTCATATGAGTCCATCTTCCAAACATCGGACTATTGGTCGTTTTTTTTTTTTTTTTTAATAGAGCCTACCTAAAAAATGTCTCTTAAAAATCATTCTAAACTGTTTGCGCTGTAAGTTGTAACATACTACTCGGCTCACATACAGTTTTCGCCTACTATATATAGTATGGAAGTAGGCATACTCAGTATTTAGTACGCTGTTCCGCATCGGCTGAAAAACGCACGAGCAAAAACGGTTACGGGAGCTATAACGTCACGAAAACGAGTTGGTTCCAGTATTTTCTTAAACAAGATTTTCCTTAAACACAACATCAGTGAGTCGTGTGAAACCTCAGGTGACCTGCTGTTTAATGACCTGGGATGTATTAAAGTGGCACATTTAATGCAAATAACGTTAATTAGTCGACTTCTTATGGTGGTTTTCCACTCCAACCGATAAAGCCACTGCCCCACCTGCTCACTGCAGTATCATGAACATTTTGTTTGATATCGTACGCTTGTTGTGCCAGCCTATTTGCCCACCTCTTGATTGGTCCATCGATTTATCACGTCTTACAGAAATAGCCGATCACTATCAGACGCCTAATGTTAGCGCGCAGTCTTGTTAAACGACAAAAGTAAGGCGTCTTTTACACGATCAGAATCAAAGAGAAGGTTTCTTATTCAGTCAGTTTATCTCTTACTGCGAGCGTGAGGAGCTGAAGAGCTACAGTGACTGATTTGGGAAATACCTAGTCACGAGCGGCCGACGCTGTGTTTCAGTGGTCTGATAGCGCCACCTGGCGCTCAATGAACAGCGCTTTAGGACAGACCTGTTGGAGTGTGACAGATTTAACCCTAAAATGCGTCGGTGTCCAGTTATGTTTGCTAAACATTTCACGTTAGGAGGTTATTTCATCCCACATCAATTAATAATGTGAGCTAATTGTTTTCACATTTCTATTTTATATAAAAAAAGAAGTACGCTATATGTAATTAAGGCTAGTGCTTTCTATGAACTTCTATTGTTTTTGTTTATATTGTCTATCCTCTTACCCTACACGTACCGCTCAACTTACCCATCATCACACATACCTTTGCATTTTTAGATTTTACACTTATTATTACTGGGTCTTACAATGTAGACAACCTCACACATTTCCACAATATAAATTAAAAAAATTATTTTCACTGACATTGTCTAATTGTATCTCAGTTGTGAGATGCATTTGAGTTAATAATTGCTAATAATTACAAAACACTAGAAAAACGATGGTATTAGGCATTAGATTAAAACTATTAGAAAAAAAATATATTTAAATGATCATAAACTATTTAAAATTCCTTTATAATATCTTAAGAGTCGTTTTGCATGCTTTTTTCCTGTTCTAAACTGTAAACGTAGATGGCCATCTAGTGGTGTGATTCTTCCAGACTAACTACAGTTATCAAAATTGTTTAATATTCCATAATATTCCATAAATTCGATCATTCCTGAGGACATGAAATGTGAAGATTGCAACACGCATACATACACCAGTCTGTATTACAGACATTAAAGGGATATTTCACCCAAAAACCTGAATATATTTCTTTGTTCTGCTGAACAAAAAAGGGAGATATTTGGAAGAATGTCTGTAACCAAACACCAAATACTACGGTAGTCAATGGGGGGTATGAGATCTGTTTGGTTACAAACATTCTTCCAAATATCTCCCTTTTTTGTTCAGAAGAACAAAGAAATATATTCAGGTTTGGAACAACTTGACGGTTAGTAAATGCTGACAATTTTCATTTTTGGGTGAACTATCCCTTTAAACTCTTTAAGCCTACATATGCTGTAGTTCAAGTTCAATATAAAGTTCATGGGTTCAATTTCCAAGGAAAGCAAGAACTGAAAAAATACACCTTGAATGTCACTTTAGATAGATCTGCCAAATGCATGAATGTAAATATGCAAAAAGGCATTTGGGAGGAGTTTATCTCTTAAGCACATGAATGTTGGTAGAGAAAAATATGTGAATGCAAGATTAATGGCAACTTTGGTATTAGACTAATTATTTCCCCCAATATTCATAAATAAACCCACGTGAATCTGTTAAAAAGGCAAAAAGATTTTAATGTGGGTGAAAAAACTAGTTTGAAATGAAAACGAACAGCTGCAATACATAAATGTCTGATCTGCGTAAATCAAAAACATTTAAATATCTCCTACAAACTAAGCATGCACAATCTTTGAAATCGAAAGTGAACTCAAACCTAAGCAAGCAATATTTGAACACGATTTGTTCCTTAAATTATTTTTGTAATAGATTGAAAAGACAAGGCATTCCTACTCTAAAAGTACAACTTCCAGGGAATATTTTACTTATCTTGTAGAGGGGGGAAAAAAAATTATATTTTAACGCAAAATAATTAAGTTAACAAAAACATCAGGTCATACAAACTTAAATATTTATGTCCTGAAAAAAAGGAAGATAGCATAAGATTTGACCCACACAAGTTTATGATAAAATTCAGAAGGATATTTTTACGTCTTACAAATTTGTGATTTTTGAACCGACAAAAGCTCAGAAAAATTAAAAAGTAAAAAAAAAAAAAAGATACAAAGGATGCATGTCACCATACAAAAACACTTAAAAAAACAAATACACCTTGGCAGTCTTTTGTTCCACAAAGATGATCCAAAAAGAAAAAGAATCCACACATTTGTAACCAAACAGATAACCAATGACAAGAGGCTGTGTACGGAATTTCAAAAACACACCCAAGAATAAAAAAAAAAATATTGAGAGGAACAGAATAGATGGCGGTCTGTGAGACGCAGGAAGGACCAGCGGGGAGAAAAAGGGTCAACACAGCAGAGATACTGTTGTGTTGTGGTAATGCAGTTGCATGGGTATAGAAGCATATGCAGTCCTCTTAATAAATCCGGCCTCGGCTTCTGTTCCCTCTTCCTCCGAAGCCCCGGCCCCGGCCGCCCCTGAAGCCTCCTCGTTGTTCTGAGGGCACAGATGAGATTGGTTATACACACACACACACATATAGTAATTCATACAGTACTACTGCATAGGATTTGATCAGACACTCACCATATGAGAAGTTCCCAATGCTGGCACTGTATTTCCCGCTGGGCGGATTGTATATTTGCCGGGCGTCCCTCCTGGGCAAATTTGTGGGAAGCTTCTTTGTTGTCGCTGTTGTCCCGATGTCTTCTCCAGAGTGCCTCTTCTGGCTGTAGGATATACAGAGATCATGGAAAAAAACTTTAATAAGCAGACTAAACATGGTGATGTCTGGATGCCCAAGTTGATCTGTGGACGTACCCAATTGCTGCTGCCGCCGCCTCAGTCTTCTGCACCGGTTTCCAGGACAGAGTGACTGTGCTTTTATAGGATGGAGGGTTATGAAACAGATCCTAGAGAAGATAAGGGAAAACAAACAAGATCTCGTTCAAAATTTGACAACTGCAGAGAAACTTTCAGAACTATAATAATAATTCAATGTTACCTTGATTAAAACATTTATGTTGTTGGTGATCTTCAAAGCCACAACTTTGATTTTGTTCTGTGAAGAAGAAAAAAAACAGAAGCGATTGAAAGTTATTATTGGAATACATGTGACTCCTTCCACCTTATTTTCCAAGGGTTTTTGAAACACCTTGAATTTGCAAAAAAATTAAAATAATATAAACATTTTTCTACAGTGGTTTTATAAATCCCAGAACTGGCCAAATCCTATGAAGCTTTATTTCTAATCACTTTTACAGACCAAAGATCACTGCAGAAAGTGTGAAATCATACCTCCTCTGTCTTCAGTGCATCTCCAGTCTTGCCTTGCAAAGCAACACGCAGTTGTCGAATATATACTTGGAGTCCCCGTGCAAAATACTGTAACCTGTGAAATAAACAAAAAAATAATGCTCATTGTTGACCTTCACACACACACACACACATATATACATATACACATGTATATCCCCTCTAAAAATAATAGTCAAATAAATGTATTAACCTTCACTGTTCAAAAGTTTGGGGTCGGTAACTTTTTTCTTCATATTTTTGAAAGAAGTCTCTTATACTCACCAAGGCTGAATTTATTTAAACAGATAGTAATATTGTGAAATAATTACAACTTAAAATAACTATTTTTCTAATATATTAATATATATATTTTTAATGTATTTTAGAATGAAATTTGTGATTGTAAAGCTCAAATTTCAGCATCATTACTCCAGTCTTTAGTGTCACACTGCACGATTATGACAAAAATCCTATTTGTCGATTATTCCCTTGAAATTGTAAATGCGATTATTAAATACAATTATCACAATAACATTGAATGATGGTTTGAATGGCTTTATACCATTGTTTGAAGCAACTGCACGCCATATTTTATGTAAAAAAAAAAAACAAGCTGAAAACACCCTGATTTTTTTTTATTGCTATTATTTATAGCTATATATCTATAGCATTAAGCCTCAAACATCAACAATACATTGGTTTGGTTTCTTCTTTAAATAAAAAAAAGAAAACATATGCATGTAATAATAATAGGGGCTTTCACACCATGTTTTTTAAGGAACAGTTATAGGAGCTAGCCACCAGGGAACTAGTTCCCCAAGAACTAATGTTTCCCTAGGGCCGTTTTCCTGGTTGCATTCGCAACGCCAGTAGGAACTCTGAAGTGATGTAAACTGTGCTTCTTGTTGTGACTTTTATTTTGACGACGCTGAGAACAGCTCAGCCAGAGCCTGTCTTTGTTAGTTTACAATCTGTTTAACAGTCTTGTCTAATACATTAATAGATAGAACTGTTATACAAAGAAAGTAGACAGTATATGAAAAAGTATTAGCTTTTGCCGTGTGGTTGATGCTAGTAGCTGAGCAGAAATACATACAATCATGTTTCGCATGGTCCACTCAAAGTCGCGCTGGATTTTCTTCTTAGCGTAAAGTTGAGAGGTCCTATCACTGTTTTCCATGTTTGAAGAGTTAGTTCATGGAGTAAATATATAGGCTGTGTACACATCTTTTTAAAAATGGCGGGTGCTGGTTTTTCGCATTTGTTCGACCAATCTGCGTACACACTCTGAAGTAGTCGTGATTCACCTCTCACAACATAACATGCTCTAAACACACCTCTTAAACATGCAAAATAATGTAAGTGGATATTTTTTGTTGTAATAGCGCCTTTGAAAGATTTCAAAATCGTGGCATCTGTAATCGCGATTAGAAATTCGATTAATTGTGCAGCCCTGTCACATGATCGTTCAGAAATTATTCTAATATGCTGATTTGCTGCTCAAGAAACATTTCTTAGTAATACTGAAAACAGTTGTGCTGCTTAATATGTTTGTGGAAACAGATATCATTGATGCATGGAAAGTTCAAAAGAACAGAATTTATTTAAAATAGAAATCAAATGTTTTTACTCCCATTTTTGATCAATTTAATGTGTCCTCGCTGAACAGAAGTACTGATTTCTTTGTGCAGTAGTGTGCATTATATATTATATATATATATTTAGTGTTTTGCTTTGGTATTGAAATTGGTGTTAAGAAACAAGAAACTCAGTATTGGTACTAATGAATTTTTTCCATATTGTAACAATCCTAGTAATGATGCAAATGTTTCAAAATTTCAAATGTTTTTCAGTAGCAACACATCCACTATCTTTCTGATGATTAATGTGAGATCTGACCTGATCTTGAAGTCTTTCAGCTTCTCTGCACTGATTTTGTCGATGAGAAAGTCAGGTAGCTTTTTGCCCAGTTGGTGAAAGCTGAAGAGCAGACACTCCACATAGCTGAACTGCAGTTTGGGCTCTTCGTTCGCAGCGTTCTCTCCATTCTCCTCCTCTGGAGGCAGGGGCATGAACTCCTGAAGACATTAGCAGACAGAGAAAGGGAAAAAAACAGAATAAGCGGATGTTTGATGACAAACAGGTTGAAGTGGAAAACCTATGAGTTCAGGAGTTTAATGTATGACTTACCAGGAGCTTCTCAAACAGCATATTAAGGTTGACCTCCAGTTTGTCCATGTCCCCACAATATGGACTCATCTCTGCTAACAACTTTAGTACCTGCAAGGCAAAAATATTGTTTCTTTATATGAATATTTGGACTTCTATAAAAAGAAAAGCGCCCCCCCCCTCCCCCTCCCAATATCCAAGCTTAATATGCAGAGACTATATGTAGGGTTCTGACAATTTTTGACGAATGATTTTTCTGTGATTTCCATCATCTGATACAAACCTCAAGCTGGATGTCCAGTTCTGCTACAGGGCTGGTGAGCAGACTGAGGTTAGGCAGAACAAATTCACAGAAGTATGTCACAAAGCGAGTAGAATGCACATTTTTCTGGAGGAGATAAGGACAAAAAAAAAAGAAAAAAAAGTCAATAGTTGTGATTTGCACCATTACTAGTGAAATATATTTGTGGAAGACATGACCAAAACAAAACAAACACAAAAATCAAGTCTGAAAAGAAAAGAAAACTAACAATAAAACTATAATAAAAACATTCATATAAAAAATGTGAACAAAAATATTGTTTTGTGAAATATTGCTTATATAAATAAAATAAATTTGAGGCTACAGCATTTTTTAAAGTTAAAGTTTAGCATTTTTAACAGATGCATTAGTTTCAGATGCTGAACAATTTATTCAGGCTTCTGAGCTTTTGTCAGATATTCAATAGTATATTATTGGAAAAACAAAATTATATTGATTGATCACATCCGCCACGGTGTGATGCATGAGATATTTAAGGTTCTGACCGTTGCTGTGGTTTCACTCACAGAAAAGAGTGGCAAGGCCTGGCGTGTGCATTGCAAGAGGCGGTCGACGCTGTCAGCATCCGCAGGGTTTAGTGCCTGCTCCAGGAAGGCCTGCTCCACCACCAGCTCCACTAGCTGCTGCCGCCCGCTCACAGTCTGCATGCTCTTCAGCCCGGACAGGATACGCATCAGAAGCACAAACTCCTCCCCCGTCACATCCTCAAGCACCTAAGACAACGAAAGAGGAACAGGTCAAGTGTGAGGATGATTCAAGGCCAATCACATCAAACTTGTTTGGTGTGACCAGTTAGACCTTTCTATGACAAGTTCAGGTTAGTTTACTCTCCAAAAACGTATTAATAATTCACAATGTTTGTTAAAAATACTGTACATCAAATTATATTTTGAAGCATACACTCCTGGGCAAAATAAATAGGCCAAGCCAAAAATGGCTAAATATTTAGTGGTCTTTTAAAGGTCTTACCTATTTTAATCACAAATCACTGGTCAGGAAATTAGCAAAAATTGCACAAATAGTGTAGATAAAGTAACTTAGTAGGGCTGCACGATATTGGAAAAAACTGACATTGCCATATTTTGTTTTTCTGTAATATATATATATATATATATATCGCGATATGAAGAAGAAAAAAAAATTCACCAGATGACTTGAATAGCTCTATTTGGAAAGAATGAATCATTCTAGGAAGATTGGGGTGATTTGGTAGGCGAGTGAATACGCATAAAAAATAATGAGCAAATTACAAGCATAGATAACATAACAGAACAAAGATACAAATTAAATAGCGCTTTATATTTTTCAGGTTAGTCTAACAGTATATAGGTACAGAAATTGAATAATCAAATGTAAAATATCACTGCATAGACTCACTGTATAAATCAAATATAATTAATTTTGTGTTAACCACAAAAGTGATTTTTCTCTTAGTCTTTTGTTGTTTGATTAACATTCATGACACAGAAAGCAGCAGGAATATTAGGCTGCTGTCACTTTAAGAACGAATGTGCTGATCCAAAATACTGTTACACATCCGGTTTTCTTTCTCAATTGTTTAGTTCACCTAAGTCATAAGCAACTGTGTTTGAGGATACTCAATGTTTTACGTGCATTTTGATATTTTTTTGCATGTATGTGTCTGTTCAGGCACAAATAGACGCAGAAGAGAACGGCTTTCGGGGTTCACATGCATCTGCGCGGCTCTGTGTGCGTGTGCACAGAAAACAACTGCATGTTTAGAATGGAGTTCTCTTCTGCGTCTTCGAGCACTCAAATGGTTTAAAACCGCTTGAATGTTTAAACTAACAGGACCTAAAACATGCTCAAATGATAAACTTTCATTGCATGATGGTTAAACTTTGCAATTAATTTGAAAATCACATGCATTTTGAACCGTGGTGTCTGGTCCGTACGGATTAACGATGCCCATGCTTGACATCGCACATCCTGTGATGTGACTATCGCGGATGCGTATATCACGATTTCGATGCAAAAATAACTTGGCACAGAATAGCCTTCCCCAACTTGTAGACAACTGTACAGGAAGAAGAGTCAGTGTTGTTCCACTCATTGTTAATGGCTTCAAACAGTTCGTGAGTAGTTGAGAAATATTTCCAAGTTCGTTTGAGATTAATGTGAGACCAAATATTCATTATAGGGTTCAAATCTGAACTCTGACCAGGCCAGAACATGAGTCTGATGGACTTGTTCTGAAACCACTTCTTGATTGTCTTTAAAATTTTGGGCAAGAGCATTGTCTTGTTGAAAAATAACATCTGATCATTCCTCTTCAGATGATAACTTTTCATTTTGTGGGAAGCAATATTCTCCTGTACTCCAAAGCATTAAATGACTTTTCACAGTGAAGTATCTCACCAATACCAGCAGATAAAACACACTCCCCACACAATGACACACTTCCTCCATGCTTCACTGTGGTAGAGATACATTTATTATTATACACTGCCAGTGTGTATATATATATATATATACAAAAAAAAAAAAAAANNAAAAAAAAAAAAAAAAGTCTGTTTGGATTTAAATAGACAAATGCTTAAGAGTCTATGACTGGATAATTATTGCAGTGATTATTACGTTTCTAGCATGTTAAATGTTTGGCAACAGTTCTTCTAACCCTAATTGATGGAGTGTGTAGAGGTGTATCATTTTTTTGGCCAAGATCTCCAATTAGGGTTAGAAGAACTGTTGCTAAACATATAACATGTTAGAAACATACTCACAGCAATAATGATCCAATCATAAGGCCAATTCACACCGCTCTGACAAACACCAACAAACGACAACGAACAAGTTGGCCGTTGGATTTAGAATTCTATGAGAAAAAACTGTCATGTTCACACCGCCCCAACAAACACCGACAAACGAGTGACGTCTGACTGGGAAAATTCCACAACTAACGTTACATATGTTAACAATATTGTCAGGCAAGTTTATTATATTAATAATATAGTATCATATATATTTTCATTGTATTAAAGTATTGAGGCAAAACAAAAATACTAACCTGAAATCCGAAGCGCTGTAGCCATTGATCTGATCGCAACCTATTGCGCTGCGGTTGTTATACACCGGTTTTTAAACCTTTTATTTAGCGCAACCCTTTTTATTAACGAGACCCATAAGCATATACAACCATGTAGCTAAACAAGCCTAAACGAATTATTAAAAAAAGAAACTGAAGGTAATCCTGCGTTGCTCTCATGGTGGTTATAACGTTACCTCTCTCTTTCGGTGAAGTGGAGCAGCTGCTCTTGCTGAATGGCACGGATTGCACTATGGACTATTGTAAATTTTGTATATTTTTAACTTTATCTGTATTTTATTTTTTATAACGAACAAGCTGCGATGTCACGTTTCCACTGGTTTGTTTTGTGTGCGTGAGGCGCGATCAAACAGCTGTCTGTGCAGGGAACTTGCCTCATCGTCATGGCAACGGTTCGTAGCCAGGTCAGATTACGTCAGAGTTTGTTGCCGTTTGTTGTAAAACTGTTCACACTGCGCAGACATTCCACGACCCGACAAACGCCGATTAAAGGTGCTAAAGAGGATGTTTTGTTTTATAAATTTTTGCAATATTACTTGAAACTGTCTTTACTAACTGATAAAAGACTATTTATTAGGTGCACTGAAAGGAATATTATTAATATACATCATCTGTGCACGAGGTAGGGCCTTAAAAACATCAGCCAATCGTTTACGCGATCATCGCGTAAACGATTGGCCCTCTGGCTTGTCAATCACTGCCATGACGTTCCTTGTGAGAGACGTGCGGCTGCGCGCTCCAGTAACTTTCCACACTCCACAGGCGCCGCATGCAATGTTTTTGTCAGGAGACAGGAGTAACAACTGCAGATTATGAGTTACCTGCGGTGAGTCCGACATAATGAATCACTTAACGATTGTAAGCCCGATTATGAATGTAAATTGATACTTATGACTGATCGCGCTCAAACGCGTCCAGTCAGAGCCAGTTGCGTTCAGTCTGCGATTACAGTCGGTGTTCAAATTCCATGTGAAAGTATATAAATCTGCTTCAGGAGCAGGAAACAATCGCTGTATGTTGAGCATAGTGTCAGAATGTTTTAGCTAGTCGTTAAATGTGTGCCCGGCTTAATAACACAGCGAATGCCGGTGGTAAACACTCGTGTTCCAATACTCGTGCACGAGTTTTGGGAGGCGTTCCCTTGAAAAGAGCTGTGAAGGAGGGGGGTTGTTCTTACGCATGCGCTCATTTCAAAAACTCAGTCGACGAAAAGATCCTCTGTACCACCTTTAAACATGTTCAGTCGGGTGAAAACCGACTCCGACCAACGCCAACAGACGCCAACAGGGGTTTCACACCGATCCAACAAACTCCAACAGACGAGTTTGTTGGCGTTTGTTGGCTGTTGTCGGTGCGGTGTGAATTGGCATATAGACACTTAAGCATTTGCCTATTTAAATCCAAACAAACAGCAACTTTTTTTTGGCCTGGCAGTGTATTTCTCACCAGATTTTCAAAGACAGCACTCTTGAGCCTCACCATGCAACTCATGTTTCATTGTGATTTATCACTCCACACACACAACTTCCCATATTTTGCCAAAAACTTAATTCTATCTTTGACGTTCTTATGAGACAGCAATGGCTTTTTAAATAGTGCATTTGCTTAAATTTAACTAATTTCCTGACCAATAAATTGTGGTTAAGACAATTAAATTACTTATTAGTTACACTACAATACATTTTTAAACAAACCTTTGATAAAAGTTGTAAAGTTATATTTTATTACACTTTTTTTTAGAACTTTGGACATGCATTTTAAACTAGATTTTTAAATTTTTAATTTTTGCCCTTCTTTATCACAGACACTTATTTTTCATTGACACCTATTTTTTCATTATTATACCGCTATTCGAAAGTTTGACGTTAAAGAAATGAATACTTTTATTCAGAAAGGACCCATTAAATTGATCAAAAGAGTTAATAAAGACATTTAATGGTACAAAACATTTCTATTTCAAATAAATGCAGTTCTTTTGAACTTTCTATTCAAAGAATCCTGAAAAAAGGGTCATAATTTCCACAAAACATTGAAAATAATAAGAAATGTTTCTTGAGTACCAAATCATCATATGATGTGATGTGATGATTATGATGTGACACTGAAGACTGAAGTAATGATGCTGACAATTCAGCTTTGCATCGCAGGAATAAATTACATTTTAAAATATATTAAAATAGAAAAGCAACTTAAACTAATCATATTTTACTGTATTTTTGATCAAATAAATGCAGGCTTTTCAAAATTCTTTAATTTTTTTTTTAGCCCAAACCTTTTAACAGTAGTGTATGTGTGGAAAATAAAATTATGGAGTGTAGATACCTTTTTTGTCTCTATGAAGATATAATCCTCAACCTCTTTTGTCATCGTGTCATCTGGCATCATTTTCAGCTTAGTAGAGAGAAACTTAATTGCTCTCTCTCGAACAATATCTTCTCCCTGCAGGATCTGACTGAACAAACCTCCCAAAGTTCCTTTAAAGAAACACACCAGGGTCAAAAAGGACAATAACTTCACCTACAACATGACACTTTTAGTTACGACAGACACCATACAAAAATAATCTGTATTTTATACGTAGAATTAACAGAAACCACATTCTGCTCAAAGCACTGAGGGCATAATGGAAATGAATACCTTTTGCGTCGATTTTGAATATGGAGATCAAAGCCGTGTTAACTTGATTGAATTCAGCAGAATCATCTAGAAGATATGACAAGAAATTACTAGGATCAAACAGCTGGAAAAACAGCATGTCATTCATCATCTAAAAAACAGGTTCTTACTAAATGTGAGATCTCAACTGAAAACTGAAGGCTACCTGTCTGCAACAGCTGTGTGAGGATGTCTGCGACTCTGGGTAAATTGTCTCCTGATGCGAAACGGGGGAGCTCTTTGATAGCCTGCCTTCGGATCTATATTCAGAAAAGAAGAAACAACAATGTAGAGATATGTTTTCTGACATAACCACCCCACAACATGCAAATCCCTGACGTGATGATGTACTCACGGATACATCCTCATCCTCACACAGATCGAGCTGTGCGTTGATGGCTGCATCGGCCAGCTCTGGAAAACTGCTGAAAAATTTAGGAATGAACTGTGCGGCCAGTCGCTTCTCCTTTGGACCTCCTTTAACGCCGTCCAGAATCACCTGATAAGCATCTTTGTGCTGAAAAAAAAAAGAAAAAAAGTGTAATTTAATAATACTCATTTTAAATAATAATGATAAATGAAACACTTTATGATAAGGTCGCATTTGTTAACATTAGTTAATGCATAAACTAACAACGAGCTATACATTTTTACAGCTTTTATTAAAAGATCTTAATGTGATAGTAAATGTTGAGATTAATATCAAATATGAAAATGTTGGTCGATACCGATAATTCTTTATATTTGGAAAGCCGATAACTGATATACTGGCCGATAAACCTAAATCTAAATTTTTATATAATTTTTGAGAGCCCGATTACAAAAACAAAAGTTAAAAGCCATGTCTCAACACACAATTATAATGTTCTTATTATAATTTTATGTAGCCTATATGACAGACTTGGCTGTACGTTAGGGGTGTGCACAAATAGTTGAATATTCGTTCTGTAATTAATATTCGAAAAATAAAAATACTATTCGAATTTTACTATTTTGCTTTGCTGGCCGTAAATGCAGTGAATCCATGATAAATCCTAAGCACTAAAACTCGGTTATAACTAAATGCACCGGGTGGCGCTGTGGAGCGTGTTTAACAAGTTTATTTTATTTGATCGTCACATAATGTTGTTTCCTGGCTCGCAAAGTTTGGAATTACTTGGATGAAAATGATCTTACACAATGGAATTACTTTTGATCAAATGAATTAATGAAACCGAGTTATCATAATATCACCACCATAATGAGAAAGCACATGAAATCTAAACACCCGTCGAATGAGGAAAGACAGCTGTCCATCACTGCATTCACGACAGGTAAGAGCAGCTGTAAGTTATCCCTGAGTAAGCCAAGATGGTAACTTATCTGATAGCAAAATGATTTTGAGACATATGCTTACTTTAAGTTTCGTCGAGGGAGACATCTTCACGAACAGAAAACAAGGTGCTGCTGTTAGGATCTTAGCTTGGCATACCATTATGTATTATAGTTATCTTTGTGTCTCTGCAACGTCTGCAGCTCCTTTTCTCACCCGAGCATGTGGATATTATTGTTTTTCTCAACATGAACATGTGAAACACGATAACTGGCGCTGTCTGCTTTATTAGTGTTTGTCCCGCTCGCGCTGCTTGAGCTTAAATGCTTGCTCTTTATATTTTTTGTTTGCACATATTTAATGCTTTCAACTAAAATAAAACCTTACAATTTAAGCTTGTTGTGTATATTGCCTAATCGTAAGATTGTTCAGAAATGGTTACAAAATCTTGATAAATATAAAAAAAATTACGTCTTTCTCATTTAACGCAATTTAAATAAACGAATATTCGTTTTTTTCAAGCCCAAATATTCGAATACAATATTTTGGAAAAATGCCCATCCCTACTGTACGTTGCTCTGTATTTTCCTTTATGAAGTGATTTCAATCATATTTCAAGCAATTCAAAACCATAATGGTGGACAGTGTGCATCTGAAGTGTCTCAGTTGAAGATCTGCTTTAAAGGGTTAGTTCACCCAAAAATGAAAATAATGTCATTTATTACTCACCCTCATGCCGTTCCACAACCGTAAGATCTTCGTTCATCTTCGGAACACAAATTAAGATATTTTTGTTGAAATCCGATGGCTCAGTGAGGCCTCATAGCCAGCAATGACATTTCCTCTCTCAAGATCCATAAAGGTACTAAAAACATTTAAATCAGTTCATGTGAGTACAGTGGTTTAATATTATGAAGCGACGAGAATATTTTTGGTGCGCCAAAAAAACAAAATAACGACTTATATAGTGATGGCCGATTTCAAAACACTGCTTCAGGAAGCTTCGGAGCGTTATGAATCTTTTGTGTCGAATCAGCAGTTCAGAGCGCCAAAGTCACGTGACTTGAGCAGTTTGACACGTGATCCGAATCGTGATCCGAATCATGATTCGACAAAAGATTCATAACGCTCCGATGCTTCCTGAAGCAGTGTTTTGAAATCGGCCATCACTATATAAGTCGTTATTGTTTTTTTGGCGCACCAAAAATATTCTCGTCGCTTTATAATATTAATATTGAACCACTGTACTCACATGAACTGATTTAAATATGTTTTTAGTACATTAATGGATCTTGAGAGAGGAAATGTCATTGCTGGCTATGCAGGCCTCACTGAGCCATCGGATTTCAACAAAATTATCTTAATTTGTGTTCCGAAGATTAATGAAGGTCTTACGGGTGTGGAATGGCATGAGGGTGAGTAATTAATGACATTATTTCAATTTTTGGGTGAACTAACCCTTTAATATATTGGCCAAATTTTCTTATAGGGCCGATAACATTAAAAATAATCATATCAGCCGATACCAATATGGTGGCCGATATATTGTGCATCCCTAATATTATTCATGCTAGCAATGTTTATACATACATACATATATATTTATTTTGAGTTTAATTCTTGAAGCATTGCGTTATGGTACGAGTAATAATACACTACCAATCAAACGTTTGAAATAATTATGTCTTTATTAATTACTTTTTGAAAGCAGCCCTTATAATCTTTGAAATACTACAATTTAAATTTTTTTATTTGAAGTTATTTTTAAAATGTCATATATTCTTATGATGGCAAAGCTGAATTTTCAAGCAGAATTATATCGCGGTTTCATAAAAATATTGAGCAGCAAAAACTGTTTTCAACAAATAAATGGTTAATTGAGCACCAGCTTTAACATCTTATGAATAAATTCCTTTTTAATATATAATAAAATAGAAAATTGTTCTTTTAAAAATTGTAATAACATTTCACAATATTAGTTTTTGCTGTTGTGTAATTCTGATCAAATACATGCAGCCTAAGTTAACAAAGAATCAAATGATTATTTTTATTAGAGAATATATAAATATGTAACACATAAATGCGACGCATTTGATCACTTCATCAGATTTAATGCTCTCAGAATAAGGAAAAGATTACAGATTTGCATTATGTAAATATACTCATCCTTCCTCCTGAAAGCTTATCCTAAACTTTTAATCATCAGTATCACTGTGCGCAGAACAGCGGAAACCCGAATTCACAAACACATTACGTTCACAGCGTAACACTAGCCTTCCTTTAAACGCGATAGCTTTCTCTTCAACAAACCTCGAAAGAAACAAGTATTTCATCAGGTACATAAACTGTGGATGCACAGCTGCCCTAAAGGCTCGCAGATGGCCATGTTAGCTTATTTGCTTAAAAACCCAAACCAACTATCGCAAGCTATAAGGGCTAATGAGCTAGCAGTCTAAGGAGGCCTCGCAGTCTTCAATGTCTATAAAATCCCGCCCAAACTGAACATCTAAAAAGTATTATTCCTAAAGAGCGACATCACAGATATACGAAGCTTTATTTACCGTGCTGAGATCCTCTTTTGCGTCGGCGAGGATGCCATAGTTACGGTAGAGATCCTCCACTGTCGCCGCCATCAGCGTGTCCGACTTCACCGCGGGGTTTCAATGAATTACGGCAGTTTTGCTGCTCCTTCTGTGATATTTCCGCTGTATCCGCTCGAGATGTGCTCAAACGCGTCACGGTTTTAAAACACAAATGTGATGTGGGCCGTGAATGCTCTGTTATTATGAAATCAAACGTTGTTCTCGCGTGTAGTACGCCAGCTTGGGTTTGTTGCTCTGTGCGGCGGCGGGATGAACGTCACTTCGGCGTTTTTGGGACGTGATCGACAGCGTCATTGGTTGAGAGCGCCATCTGCTGGATTGGGTGTCTGATGGCACATCCATAGTAGCTACTTTTTTTTTTTCCCGTACTATGGAAGTCAATGGGGCTGTTTGGTTACCCATATTCTTCAAAATATCTTTTGTGTTCAGCAGAAGAAAGACAGGTTTGGAACAACTTGAGGGAGTAAATGATGACAGATTTTCCATTTTTAGCTTTAGCCCCATTGTACTCATTCTATACGTGAAGAGCTAAATCTTGAAAAAAAAGAAATAGTGTCAAATTTGATCATGTTAGCATTGTCATGTGAGCTATAGTGTGAGTTGTGTCCTTTCCCATGGTCTATGGGTAGTAAAGTGTCTATTAAAGGTGCAATATGTAAGATTTTTGCAGTAAAATATCCAAAAACCACTAGGCCAGTGTTATATATTTTGTTCACTTGAGTACGTACAATATACCAAATGTTTGCAACTATTTGTAAATCGTGAGAAAATTGCAATTTTAACCAAGGCTCCGGGACGTGTGAGGATTCGCCTGTCAATTGCGTCATACCCGCGTTACCCTCGGTTTCCGGTTTTATATTGTAGAAACCATGGAAACACCAAAGATGCTTTAATATATTACATGTTTTAATAGACAAGAGAACAACTGTTTTGATATATTTATAGACAGAAAACTAGTTGTTATATAGCTCAACACGTTTAGTCTTATTGTTTAAATCAATTTTCTTGATTTTTTTGCGAGTACCATGCTTTACCATGCCTCAGAGAAAAACACTATTTTGTGAAGTAGCTAACATAGCATAATCAGATGCAGCTTTATTTTTAGTAATACAGCATTTTCTCCATCATACAATACGTTTTAAAATTAATTGAATGTCATTTATCAACACAAGCCATCCAGCATTCAATATGATATTCTAAAATCGATCTATCTTACTGCAGTGTGCAACAGGGTCTCACAGCAGCCGCCGAGCGAACGCACAGAGTAACGTTATAACATCATTTTCAACACACTCAAATGTGTCTAATATGATAAACAGAGCTGCGTTACCTCATAATCATGACCGGAAAAGCGGAAGTAGCGCCGGCGACTGTGGCATAATAAAAGTTCCGCTGCTTGTGAGGCGTGTGTTGCGCAATCGCTTCAGCGGCCTCGTTCAGCTCCCACAACACTCGGTCCTGCTCTGCTTCATACTACAGTAACGTTAATAATCGCATCCATGAACATGATTTCTTCCCGAGTCCTACCCCTATTCTTTTGCACCGTCCGTTGAGGTGAAGACCACATGTCCCAAGATTCCGCTCTCAAACTTGGCGTCATCAAGCTACACCTTTGTTTTGAATAGGCTTCTAGAGACCTCTAGCGGACAGAATTATTACATACTGCACCTTTAAAGGCACAATATGTCGTTTTTGCCGCTAGAGAAGGACTATTCGAAACAAAGGCGTAGCTTGATGATGCCGAGATTGAGCGCGGAATGATGGAAGATGTCGTCTTCACCTCACAGCTGGTGGAAAAGAATTCGACGGGACTCTGGTAGAAATCATGTTCATGAATGATATTATTAACGTTAATGTAGTATGAAGCAGAGCATGATCGAGTGCTGTGAGAGCAGAAACGAGGCCGCTGGAGCGATTGCTAATAAGAGACGAGTGCGACACACGTCTCGAGAGAAGCAGAACTTTTATTATGCCAAAGTCGCCGCTTCCGCTTCTTCTGGTCAAGCGTATGTGGGGTAATGCAGTGCTGTTTATCATATTAGATACATTTGAGTGTGTTGAAAATGATGTTATCTCTGCGTTCGCTTGGCAGCTGCTATGAGACATTTGTTGCACACTGCAGTAAGATAGATTGATATTGGAATATCTTAATATAAATCAAGAAAATGAGATTCAAACAATAAGACTAAACATGTTGAGCTATATAAAAATGATTTTCTGTCTATAAATGTCTCCAAACAGTTGGTCCCTTGTCTGATAAAACATATTAAAGCATCTTTGGTGTTTCCATGGTTTCTACAAAATAAAACCGGAAATCGAGGGTAACGCAGGTATGATGTCATTGATAGGCGACACACAGACACGGTCCGTGTCCTGGTTAAAATTGCTTATTTCCATGGATTTAAACAATCTTGGAAACATTTTGGATAATGCAAGTACACAAGTCAAAATATATAACACGGTTTTAGTGATTTTTACATATTGTGCCTTTAATTTGAACTTCGTAATCATGGCAGAAGTAGTAGGTCATCCGGATACTTTTTTGCATAATGTTTTATGAAAACTGTGAATTCAGACATACCACTCATTTCATATACTGCTTTTCACATACTATACAGTAGGGAGATCTGCGTATTCTGACACAGGTTGGAGGCAAATTCTTGGCTCAACACATTTTTAAGTAATCCATACATTTTCAAGAAAATAAATATTATTATTGACAAAAATGTATCCAAAAATTCCATAGGAAATGAATATGGGTCAATTTGACCCCCTTTATGCATTCTTGGGGTAGTGATACAATTTTTTCCCCCATCCTATGACCAAGAAATATTCAAATGACATAGATGAAGAATTCATGGAATATCAAATAAATAAATGTCTTCATTGATCAACTATTTTAAATTTTAAAAAGCATTCCAGGTCAATCTGATCCCCTTTATGCATTCTAGGGTTAATAAAATGATTTTTGTTAATTCTGTTGTTTTTGTTATTTTTTTTTAATGAAAGATCAAAAGGATAAGCAATGCAGATTTATTTTCACAGCCTTTTTTCTCATATTTAGCAATGGGGCTAATAATTCAGACCACAACTGTATATACAGTATATATTTATTCACAGCTATTATCCCAAAAAAGAAAAAAGAAACAGAAACTATATTTATTTACTGTGAGCTGCAATCAAGTAAAAGCTCCAGAAGATGGCATCAAAGACCACTAAATGTTTCTCTTTTTATCCTTACGCTTGCTCTTTGGCTTCCTAATGTTCTTAATAGGAAAACCGGACTGAACTAATCAACTAAAATAAGATTACACTGAACTTCCTTCCAGTGACAGTCACAAGAGGAACATCCTCAATGAATCTGGCTCCTGTTCACAAATCTGATACATCTGCAATACTTCTGTCTAAATGATATAGATCCACAACAAAAACATGTGACCAGCTGCTCTTACCTTCACCAAGGTCAAATGGTCTTAATACACTTGCCATAAAGCTCTTTGGCAGGGCTCACATGCTGAAACACTGCCACAAAGGTTTTCCGAGGTGATCAACATTGGAAAACAGCATCTAAAGCTCCTTAACAGCTAATCTCCTGAAGGAACTCTTAATGGCACACTGAATGCTGGAGCCGCAAGGAAAAATGTTCACATGAACCTCTAGACATTTACTAAAAAAAAAAATGAACAATCAAATGCCAAAATGAATTTAAAATCACTTTCTTCATTAAATTTATTACTACAAAAAATATACATTATTTTACATACACACTTGAATGCATTTTTTTAAATTACCATAATATTAAAATTCCATAAAATAAAACAAAATATTCATAAAAAGACTAAAATGCCACTTTTTCCATCAGCCTGTTTAGTTTCCACCACAAAGAAACAAAACCGCAAGAACGCTTAAGAAAGAGTAGGTAAAAGACAGGAACTGCAAGTAAGTGCAGATAAGTTTGCGTCTCAGTATGGTTTTTGCTGTACCTCTGTAAACCATGAGCTCACCAGAGCATATTTTCACAAAGCTTTACCACCTCCACAACAGAAAAAAAGTGTGACTCTCGGTGTGCTTTACAAGAAAGGGCTAAACCGAAGACTTCTTTAACAACCCTCCACCCTCTAACCTTATAAAAAAAGGCTAAACTGACAAGCCAAACAGTATTTAGCACACAAACCACTGCCTATTTCCAAAACAGTAGACTTTATATTGTATTAAATGAACAGGTTCTAGCTTGTCTCAGTTATCATAACTTTAGAAGATCGCAGTGGGTGTTTTGAGAGAAAGAGATTTCTAACTAGTTAAGCCACACTTTATCTCTGCAGTGCTTTGCCCTCGAAGGATTTCCACGCCACCTGGCCGGGAGTCAAAAAAGGCCGGTTCGCTGTAGAAACTCTTAGGTGTCTTTTTGCTCTTTGTCATCCTTGCTGCCACACTGACCTCGACTTTTTCTGAGCACATCCTGTTTTTCATGGACAGGAGCTGGATGTCTGAATGCACATTGGCGACAGTGTGGCGTCGGACGCCGCTGGTCCTTTCCAAATAGGCTTCACCTTCGTGTTCGATTAGAGGTGCCAGGAAGGACTCGTGGGCAAAGTGTGTCACCATAATCTCAGGTTGATTGAGGTGTGGAGTGTTAACCAGTCTCAAGCCTTCCAGACGATCCTCTGGGGAGGAAGCGAGAATGACAGTGGTTAGATAAGTGCTGATTACAACATGCATAATCAGACTAGGGTAAATCTAGTTTAAAACACAAGCATCAAGTTATAACAAATATACTTTTTGTTTTTGTTGGTTTCACATGGATTTAGAAAAACATCAAGTTTATATTTAATGACCAGGGCCTAAAATTAACACTCGCCAAGCGCCAAATGCGAGTAAAAATCGGTGTTGGCGAGAATATGAAATGTGTCAATCGCTAGTTGGCTGCTAAAATGATGAATTCTAACAATGCAAAATTGTGAGAACATGACCGTGAACAAACGTGAATTGAGACAGTTGATGGGCCAGTGCTGCATTGTCACGAAAGTTTAAGCTTTGCCAATTTAAATTTTTAAGCTCAAGAAGGCACGAAAAGGGAACCACAATTCGTTACGTGTCTCAGACAGCGCATGAATACGGAATCAAGCTCTCTTTCTTCTTGCACTTGAACAGACATATTCAAACAAAATGATGTCAAAATACCCATCTTGGCAAGTATCAGTTATGTCTTAACTGAATGTAAACAGTTGCAAAATAAAACGCATGTGTATCAGTAGCTCTTAAAGTGACAGCAGCGTAATAAACCTGCTGCTGTCTCTGTTTTTAATGCTAATCAAACAACAACAAAAAAAGAACAATCACTAATTGCTCTTCTCTCTAAAAAGTTATTCAGGGGACCTGTTACTACAACTTAAATAAATGCATGGTTGCAAGTTAAAAAATCTAATTTATTGTTTTAATTAAACCTTTTAAGTTGCAAGCATTATTTTGTAGAGTTCTGTTGACTTAATAATGTTGATTATTACATCAACTTAATGTCGCCTGTAATTCAAACTAAAATGTCTGCGTTAATTGGCTTTTCTTTTTTTTCTTTTTTTTAGGGTTGTAGCAGGGCTTGACATTAACTTTTTTGCTCACCAGCCACTGTGGCTAGTGGTTTTTCAAAGTTACTAGCCACTCAGCATTTTCACTGGCCGTGATTTTGTTGTTGGGAAATTAAATTTTATATGATTAAAGTTGACTTTGGCATGCTAAAATTACTTGATTTTGAGTAATTTTACTTAATTAGCTAGATTTAAAACCCTTTCAAACTTTCAAATGCAGATTGACCACCTAAATCAAGACTAGGCCTACATGGTAGGCTATATCAGCTGGTATGTACGGGTCGGCAAGGGGTGGGTAATATGACCATAATATGACAAATTTTATAATTGTATAAGTTATTTTTATTAGGCTATATAAAAAGAACAAATTAGCAAATTACAAATACAATAGTAAATTAAATAGCCTAAACTCTTTTTTCAGATACAGTAGGTTTATTTAATATTTATTTATCTTCTGTTGTTTGATTAACATTAATGACATTCAGTTATTTAATTGGGCTGCTGAATGCATGTACGTAATACACTGACACATAGCCATACTCCACACGATGGACATTTTGACATCGGTGTGTGAGTGTATTTGACTATTCTGATCGCGCGCAACAGAGAGAGAGCGCACACGAGACGCCGATCCTGCCTTCACTAACTGCAAGTTAATCGATAAAGAATTGTGATCGGATTGTAATTTTGTGCTATGACGAGTTTAGCATTTGACTGTAGGCTGAAATTATATTTAACCTGCCAAAGTGGCTAGTGAGAGTGGCTGTCTTACCCGCCACAGCTGAAATCTACCCGCATTTGACGGGTTGGCGGGTGTTAATGTCAAGCCCTGGGTTGTAGTAACCTAATGAATTTGTCTTGATAACTTCAGAAATTAGGCAGTGGATTTCTAGTTCCCAGTATGCTTTGCGTAGGACTGGATAAGGAGAATAAATGTTGAAATTAAGTGTTATTTTATGTGTTTTTTAGTGAAGGGAAAGACCTGTTAATGTTTAATACTGTTATGTTTGACATTTAAAAGAGTTTCTGTAATGTTGACATTTTTGTGGTTACCATGGTGCTGAAGAGTAGATACATGAAGTTAAACACTCTATAAGCAATGACTGCTCCAATGCCACTTACAAGTAATATCTTACTTGTTCATTAAATATACATGTTAAATAAGTTACATTTAGCATGTGCTATGATAGCTGTGGATTTGAACTGAAATAGATAAGATTTATTGGTTCCAGGGCTACAAATCTGGTAGTTAAAGCGACTCAATGTTTTTGAGTAATGACCATAAAAAATTGTGTTTATGCTACAAATTAAGTTCCTCTAACTCAATGTAGCTTGTTGGTTGAACGTAAACTCACTCAAAGTTGTCATAACTCAAAAAAATTGATGCAAACTGTTGCATTAATTTTGTTTTTTTGTAGAGCCAACACATTTTTTAGAGTGTTGACTGAATAACTTTTGTAACTTTAATAAGGATTAATCTATGTTTCATGGTAAATTTTAAGTCACCGGCAATTGGCAGGTGTGGCAAAAAGTTAGTTTTGGGCCCCGTTAATGACTTTTTATTTTTAATGATAAAAATATCAGCGGTGTCAGTCTCAATAAAATAAAATTTTCCTTATACGTTGAATACACATGAGAGTACACATCTTAATCATTTGATTTTTTTCATCAAGTTTTTAAATATATTTTTAAGGTACAAAGACATTTTAAAAAAATATATAAATATAATTTTTTGGTAGTTGCACCACATGACATTTAACAGCATGAACTAACTTTGCTTTGTCATAAATAGATAACATTATCTTAATTTTTTACAAGACTTATTGATTTTAACACAACACTTTTTCTGCATGTTGGTTACACCATATGACTTTCATTTTCTGGGAAAATTTTTCTAATGATTATAATATTAATAAATTGTGAAGCAGTTCTGTTCAAATATTTTCCTCTAAGAAATAATATTAAATGATTATTTTCAAGAAAATAATTCTTTTGAAGATCATGATATTAGGACAGTTATACCACCTTGACAGATTTGACTTTATGCCTCCCCAAAAAACTAGGAAACACTTTACATTAAAGGGTTAGTTCACCCAAAAATGAAAATTATGTCATTAATGACTCACCCTCACCCACCCTTCTAACTAACCCACTGATGTCAAATGGACTACTTTGATGATGTTTTTATTATCTTTCTGGACATGGACAGTCTACCGTACAAACACTTTCAATGGAGGGACAGAAAGGTCTCGGACTAAATCTAAAATATCTTAAACTGTGTTCCGAAGATGAAAGGAGGTCTTACAGGTTTGGAACGACATTAAGTCGGAGTCATTGGAGTCATTAATGACATAATTTTCATTTTTTGGTGAACTAACCCTTTAAGGTTTCATTTGTTAACAATTTAACTACATTAGTTAACGAACAAACTTCTACAGCATTTATTTATCTTGGTTAATCTCAACATTTACTATTACATTTTTAGGATCAAAAGTTGTATCTGTTAACATTAGTTAATGCACTGTTCTAACATGAACATTTTTATTAACTTACATTAACAAAGGTTATTAAATGCTGTAAGAATATATTGCTTTATTGTTAGTTCTGTAAGTTAATGCATTAACTAATGTTAAAGGTGCCCTAGGTGTCCCCTGAATGTGTCTGTGAAGTTTCAGCTCAAAATGCCCCATAGATTTTTTTTTATTAATTTTTTTAACTGCCTATTTTGGGGCATCATGAACTATGCACCGATTCAGCGCGCGGCCCCTTTAAATCTCGCGCTCCCTGCCCCCCGAGCTCTTGACTATAATAAAGTGCATAAACAAAGTTCACACAGCTAATATAACCCTCAAATGGATCTTTACAGAATGTTCGCCATGCATACTGCATGCATGCTTCGGATCATGTGAGTAAAGTATTTATTTGGATGTTTACATTTAATTCTGAATGAGTTTGATGGTGCTCCGTGGCTAACGGGCTAATGCTACACTGTTGGAGAGATTTATAAAGAATGAAGTTGTGTTTATGCATTATACAGACTGCAAGTGTTTAAAAATGAAAATAGCGACGGCTCTTGTCTCCGTGAATACAGTAAGAAACGATGGTAACTTTAACCACATTTAACAGTACATTAGCAACATGCTAACGAAACGTTTAGAAAGACAATTTACAAATATCACTAAAAATATCATGTAATCATGGATCATGTCAGTTATTATCGCTCCATCTGCCATTTTTCGCTATTGTCCTTGCTTGCTTACCTAGTCTGATGATTCAGCTGTGCACAGATCCAGACTTTAATACTGCCTGCCCTTGTCTAATGCCTTGAACATGAGATGGCATATGCAAATATTGGGGGCGTACATATTAATGATCCCGACTGTTACGTAACAGTCGGTGTTATGTTGAGATTCGCCTGTGCTTCGGAGGTCTTTTAAACAAATGAGATTTACACAAGGAGGAGGAAACAATGGTGTTTGAGACTCACTGTATGTCATTTCCATGTACTGAACTCTTGTTATTTAACTATGCCAAGGTAAATTCAATTTTGATTCTAGGGCACCTTTAACAAATGGTACCTTAAAGTAAAGTGTTACCAAAAACTACATAAAAAAAAAAAAAAAAAGAAAAAAGCTTGTTCATCATAGCAATGGTATTCAATTCACTGTATATATGAAAAAAAAAAAAAAGAGCATCGAGAGAGAGCATCATGTCATTGATATAAAATTAACAAACTAATGACCACATAAAATGAATGAGCACCTGAAGAGGAATCGCTAGGGCTCATGTAGAGGTAGTTACTCAGGTAGGGAGATACAACCATGTCCACCAGTCTCTCCAGTCGGAAATACTCTTGCGTAGGTCCATTAGGCTCATGAATGCCCTGCCCAAAGAGAACATAATGAAAATATGAATCCAAAATAAAGACTGCTGGTAGATGAATAGTTAAATATCTGGGTTCAATCCCAAGGCAGCTGACGAGTGGGAGTAATTCAGCAACGGATGATGCATCACCATTATACCCTAAAGCATGACACTGTATCCCTGTGGTACTCAGACTTGTTCAGGAACAAAGCTGACAAATTTCTTTTGTATGGAGAAGCCTGATTTTAAAAATGAATGCTGGGTCAAGGTGCTTGGCTTCAAATCTGATCTGAGATTACACCAGCACAAAGCAGATATGAACATGTTCCCACACCGCCACTCAGAGAATGTTCTCGCAAAGTTCAGTATTTATCCTCATATGGATCGAGATGACAGGTGAACAGAATGACCAAATCAAACAAACTGAGAAACTAGGTCACAGGGAACAAAAAACACAACGTACATAACAAAACCCATGCAGCCAGGAATCGTGTTTCCTGACATTTATATGTGCCTGATTTCAATGTCGGGGAAATACATACAGCAAATCTGCCAATGAAAGCCTTATATAACTACAATATAGGTAGGTCTAATATAGGTAGGTCTACCTATATTGGTAGATATAGGTAGATAAGTGATCGGAGTGATCACTTATATCAATGTTATATATTTCGTCATATCGTCCAGCCCTAAAACTTGTATAGTTTTTGTCAGTGTTTATTTAAAAACACCCAATTATGCAGAATATGATATGGTAAATATTTAATTGATGAGTCAACACAATATATAACAATACAATATATAGGGTATGATTTTACTGCAAAATCCAACATTTTGACAAAATGATAACTGTAAATCTGTTTCTCTGCCTGGAGTCCAGTTGTTATGTGAATTGCAGTGATTCATTTGCTTCTTTTTTTCTGTAGCTTTCGGCAGTCTGTAAAAATATACCTCAGATTTTGTGTTGTTTGTACAGTCAATCGCAAAGCTCTTTCCCGTTTTGGATGTGTTTTGTGTGTTTTTCGCGGCATTCACGCTGAAATCCAATGCTGCCACTCAAGTCTTTCTGCCACTCAGTGGGCGTAACCGCAGTCATAACGGCCGTCAGTGACGTAACGTGCATACCCTCTATTAGTTATGAATGGGAGAATCTGCAACGCGCAATATGGCGGAATATGTCCCGCCTTCTAAGTAAAAGAGCCAATCGTTGATTGATAAAGTCATTGTGTCACTGCAGCTGTTCCAATAGAAACCTGAGACTCACGCTTAGACTGGACTGCACATGCGCATTGGCTCGTCTAGCCTGAAAAATAAGCTTTTTTAATGCTATCTGAGCATAAGAAACAACATTTATGGGACGGTTCATGTCAGATTTTGTTGCTAATTTGAAATATGTAATTTAATTGTGAGTTCGCCAAGCAGTTTTTGAGATTTCAGGATTCCCCCATTCAAATAGATAGGACCTGGTCTTGGATGCCCGAAATAACTGCCCGGAGGTGTTGCAAATATGGCTGCTAAGTGAACAGACTTTCCTTGAAAAGGACTTTGATACTACCCAATACCTAAACTTAACAACTACCTTGCAAGCTATTAATAAGCAGTAATTAGGAGTTTATTGAGGCAAAAGTCGTAGTTAAAAGTTAGTTAATAGTAATTGTCAAATTATGCCAAACGTGTGAAAATATGATTAAATTTTGCTATAAAACTAGCCTTAGCAGGACAAAAAAGTCTGCTTAAAAAGTTTTAAAATGTAATTTCCAATTTTGAGATGTGGTGGAAATGTTCATGATGCTTCAGAAAACTGTTGGGGCATTATTAAAGTGTAACAATTTTCAGCCCGCTTTGTATTGTTACAATGTCAGTAGTCTATGTAAATAAACAATGTTTACTCGTTCTCTGTGTAACGCAAAACGCATCATCTGGTGGACTTTTGACAGCTCCAGGGCTTTCATGAAAAGGCAGTTTCTTTCAGTTTTTCCCCTCTGTTTGGCCTAAAACACTGTGTTCGTGGTCATTCAGATTAAAATGTTGACTAAAAACACAGAGGTTTTTCAGATTTTCCCTTGCGACGTTCTCTCTGTATTTATAATTCTTTCCAGCCTGGAAACCAAAAATAACTCACTCCCGCTAAATGTTTACTCTCTGAATTCTTGCACCTGTGAACAATACACAAACACCATTATGACTAAAAGTTTGTTTAGAAGTATTTCCTACTCAAGCAAGGCTGTATTTGACTCTGGTCAAGCGTATCCAAAAGGAGCAAACTGGTGGGAGTGGCCTTGGACGGCAACATGCCCAGTGCATTATGGGTGTTGAAGCTTTCCAACCTATTTGGCAAAACGGAGACAACAGCTTTTTTTTCTCTGTTTTCTCTAGTCAGGTAGCAGCCATTTCAAAATTTGTTTCACCTTTCTACAATATAGGCAGCCAAGTTTTATTGAAAGCCCATTTTGCCAGCTGTGAAGTACCACTTTAAGTGTACAAATGAAATAAGATATAGTGAGAACTAACCTGCAGGATCAGCAGCATCTGTGTGATTGGAGGAGGGTATGAGGAGCCCTGAAACATGTTCTCCAGAGGAAGCTTCAACAGAACCATGTTCCTGAAGCCTAGCAGAGACATTTGCCTCACAGTCAACTCCTGACCCTACACGCACACACACACAATCAAAAAACACCAGTCACTATAGTGTCGGTAAATTGACACCGACCTACTACTTTGAATGGTAGGTGAGATCATTTTAATACCTGCACAGGGTAGAAAATAGATTGAAGAGTTGGCAGGATCTCTGTGAAAAACCTCACCCACATCTCAGACAGCGCTTGGAGCCGATTTTCATCTGGGCATGAGAAATGGGAGAAGAATGCAGGAAGTGATTGAATTACACACGTCTATATAAAACCTAATTAAAGCGCATGCAGGCCATGAAATTAGTAAAAAATCTGGTTTGGCACTTACCATTATGAAGCTGAATCTTCTCCAAAATATACGCCAGACCCTTATTCAAGAGCTGATCCTGGAAAAAGTGAGTGATGCAAGTACTTTAAAGGAATATTCCGGATTCATTACAAGTTAAGCTCAATTGACAGCATTTGTGGTATAATGTTGATTAGCACAAAAAATTTATTTCAGCTTATCTCTTTTTTTTCTTATAGTGAGACACTTACAATGGAAATGAATGGGGCCGATTTGTAAGCATTATTAGAATACTCATCGTTTCAATAGGATTGCCATAAGAAAAACAATTTTACATGATTATAGTGTAAAAAAATCACTTACTAACTCTTTCTGTGTAAAGTTATAATAACTTGTTGCCATAAAAACAATGTTATAAACCCTTAAATGACTGTAAAAATTGTGGGTAACACTTTACAATAAAATTTAATTTATTAACATTAGTTAACAGGACTAACAATGAACAATACTTTAAGAATTTATTAATAGTTAATGTTAATTTCAACATTTACTAATATAAAAAAAGTTGCATCTGTTAAAATTAGTTAATGCACTGTGAACTAACATGAACATGAATACTTTTATTAGATGTTTATTAACAAAGATTAATAAATGCTGTAAAAATATACTGTTTATTGTTGACAAATGTAAACCTTTTTGTAAAGCTGCCATTCTGATGTAGAACCAGGAAGCGCTGGACATAAACAGCGTACGAGAATGACACCCGAAGAGAAGATATTGTTGAATAAAGTCATTATTTTTGTTTTGTTTTTGCACACAAAAAGTATTCTCGTCGCTTCATAACATTAAGATCGAATCACTGCAGTCACATCAACTTTTTTAACAATCTCTTTAGTACCTTTTTGGACCTTGAAAGTGGTGGTTTAATCGCTGTCTATGGACGAGTCATATACCTTTCGGATTTAATCAAAAATATCTTAATTTGTGTTCCGAAGATGAACGAAGGTCTTACGGGTGTGGAACAACATGAGGGCGAGTAATTAATGACAGAACTAAGCCTTCATCACAAGAATTTTTGTAAGTGGATTTATTAAATTCACATTTACGTTTTTAAATGCTCCCAAAAATTGGGCTCATTCACTTCTATTGTAAGTGCCTCACTGTAACCTCAATTTTTAAAGTATTTTTCATTATTATGTCTTCAAGACTGAAATACATTTTTACCTGAAAGTACTCTGTGATAAATGATCCCAACTCGGTCCTCAAAAGCCACCTATTAAAACAGTACAATAGCTCAGACCAGCCTTTATAAAGTACATTTTTACAGAAGAAAATGTGAGTGATGTTGCCTGTACAAATCTCACCAGCACAATTCTAGGGTGTTGTGAGTTGTTGCTAAATGTTGATAGTGGTTTTTAGTGTGTTTCTATGTGGTTGCTAGCAATTTCTTCTGGGTCATTGCCTACTTGCTCAATTCAAAAGTCTCTGATCATGACTAGATTAGAAAACAGAAACAGGGCTGCAAACGCTCACGCATTCAGAGTAAGACTCACAAAATTGACAATTCTCACAATCTCACCCCACATGTCCATTTTCTCACGCAGTGAAAAAACATTGCTGAGCAAAGCGGAGACTCACAATGCACCGACAGACAAGACAGAGCAGATTACTTTTGATATCTGTTTTTTGATATATATTTTTGATGCTTTCAAATTCTATCAATTTTATTATGAAATTTAAACAAATGTATACCGTTTTGCCGCTCTTTATTGTGGCATGACAGATCGCTGTAGCGCCGGCACATGAACCAATAATCTCTTCCTCTTTCCTACTAGTTATAGCATGAAATAAACATGAATGAACATCAGAAGGTATGTTGAAACATACAGTACAACTTACCGAAATGTAACATGACCAGTGTTGGGGGTAAAGCATTACAAGTAACTTGAGTTATGTAATCAGATTACTTTTTTCAAGTAACTAGTAAAGTAATGCATTACTTTTAAATTTACAACAAAATATATCCATGTTACTTTTTCCCATTTATTGAGAGTGGCAGCTCTCCTGTCCCCATGTTGATAGAAATTGTTAGTAAGTGCCGAATCGTTGTGTGCGCTGTATAAACATGATGGTTATTGTACTTCTAGACTAAATGTGAGCATTTACTCATCTCACTTGAACAAAAATTACTTTAGATAAACATCACATTTGTGTTTTTTTTTTTTTTTAAAGTGTTTATTACTGAAGTAAGAGTTGAACTTTCTTCTCCTGTATCCTATTCTTCTGTAATCCAGAATGGCAGCACAGCTGAAAGGTTTGTTTGTTTGAGCTGAGTCCTCTACTGTACAGGCGTGAATTTGCATTTCCTTCTCTGAGGCTTATTCGTTTCACTTTTGTTGTGAAAGGGTCTTAACATTTGCCAAAAATATAACTTTTCTGTTATTAAAAAATAAACAAGCAAGCCCAGCCAAGGTGAGAAAAAGTAACGCGAAAGTAACGTAAGGCATTACTTTCCATAAAAATTAACAAAGTAATGCAATTAGTTACTTTTTTAGGGAGTAACACAATATTGTAATGCACTACTTTTAAAAGTAACTTTCCCCAACACTGCTCATATCTCATGTAATCGCTCAAGCTGTGTTTCAATTGCGGAAAGACGCCAATAAAACAGCTTGTAAATAATGTCACGTTATGCTAAATTTACCTCAGAAAAGCCATTCAATGACCATAAAGTTAAGT